>JAJKFI010013603.1:0-29822 GCA_029204185.1 Lerista edwardsae
ATGCCAGTTTCACCCAGTTCTGGACTGTGAGATGTGAAACTGCAACAGCGGCCACCAGGGTGCGGGGTTTAGTCCAAGGGGTGCTTTCTGTCCTGAAGACCCCTTCTCAGCAAGATCAGTGGTGATGGCAGCGGGTTGAGCTGGGTCGGAGTCCACAGCTTGTGGGGTCCCAGTCAGTTGAGAGTCCCTCAGGTGGCTGGAGTGGGGTTGGCCTAGCTGCCCGTAGGGTAAGAGGGTTGGCGCTCTCCACGGCCAGGCCAAGAATCTTGAGCTGCCTCTTGGGGGATGCCGGATTCACTGAGGCAAGGCTGGCTGCCTCCTGCCTGGAACTCCAGGACCTCCAGGGCTGGGGGACCCCCCAAGGAGCGGGGCTTGAGCTGCCCCATCAAGCCTGGGGTAAGGTGAGGACCAGAGTGGGGCAACCTTCCACTCAGACATGGTCTGCCCCTCTACCTCGCTTCTCCAGCCCTTAGAGGTGCGACCTCCCCCTCTGCTGTCTGAGCTCCTTAAGAGCTCCAGACCAGCCTCCCCGAGCTCCTCCCCTTCCTGTATCATTCTCGTGAGACTGGGCTAGTCCTTTGCAGGATCTCACCTCTACTCAGACTGCTTGCAAGTTCCCTGAGCTCTGCCAGGCTTCCTCGTGCCAGGTGTGCTGCCTTCGACTCCTCTAGGGCTCAACACCAGTCTTCTTAACCACCCACCCACGGCCCCCTGTGGCCAGGTAAGCCCCCTATACCTGGTCCGAGGCAGCAGGGCAGTCGTGGGGGTGATACCTCCCATGCTGACAGGGCCGAACCCAAACTTCAATGGCTTTGGGAGCATCGCCGCTCGTCTCGGTGACCCCGGAAACACAGGTTCAACACCAATATCAGCCATTTTTGGTCATTTTTACATGGCACCCCCTTCGCACTCCCACCCCCAGGGTGCTGGGGCGGTCAGATCCCCCCAGGGTTTGTCGCCAGGCCACAAAGCGTACACGTGCCGTGTTTGGTGTCAATCGCTCCAGGCGTTCCAGCAGGGCATGACGGATGTTTTGTTTTGTGCTCTTTCTCACCCTCCATGCCGAGGGGGGGGGCAACCCGGACTTTAACGGCGTCGGGAGCATCGCTGCTCCTCTCGGCAACTATGGGCTCAATGCCAATTTTGGCTGTTTTCAGTCGTTTTCATGCAGGGCTCTGGTGCACCCCCACCCCCAGGGTGCTGGGGGGGTCAGACCCCCCAGTGTTTGTCACCAGGCTGCAAGGTGTGCACGTGTCAAGTTTGGTGCCAATCGCTCCAGGCGTTCCAGCAGGGCATGGCGGACGTTTTATTTTGCACCCTTTCTCATCCCCCACGCCGAAGGGGGGCCAACTCGGCCTCCAACGGCATTGCCGCTCATCTTGGCAACCCTGGGAACCACAGGTTCAACACCAATATCAGCCATTTTTGGTCATTTTTATGCGGGGGCCCCTTCACACCCCCACCCCCGGGGTGCTGGGGGGGTCAGCCCCCCCCAGTGTTTGTCACCAGGCCGCAAGGCGTGCACGTGCTGAGTTTGGTGCCAATTGCTCCAGGCTTTCCAGCAGGGCATGGCAGATGTTTTGTTTCGCGCCCTTTCTCACCCCCCACACCGAGGGGGGGCAACCTGGATTCTAACGGCATCAGGAGCGTCGCCGCTCGTCTCGGCAACCCCAGAAACTACGGGCTCGATGCCGATTTTGGCCGTTTTCGGTCGTTTTCACGCGGGACCCTGGTGCACCCCCACCCCTAGGGTGCTGGGGGGCTCAGACCCCCCCCCCCAGTGTTTGTCGCCAGGCCGCAAGGTGTGCACGTGCCAAGTCTGGCGCCAATCGCTCCAGGTGTCGCAGCAGGGCATGGCGGACGTTGTGTTTCGCACCCCTTCTTGCGCCCCACGCCGAGTGGGGCCCGAACCCGGCCTCCAACGGTGTCAGGAGCATCGCCGCTCGCCCCAGCAACCCTGGAAACTATGGATTCGGTGCCAATTTCAGCCATTTTTGACCATTTTCATGCGGGGACTGCCACGTACCCCCACCCCCGGGGGCGCTAGGGAGGCCTGACCCCCACAGTGTTAGTCGCCAGACCACAAGGTGTATGCGTGCCAAGTCTCGTGTCGATCGGTCCAGGCGTTCCAGCAGGGCATGGCGGATGTTGTGTTCCGCACCCCTTCTTGTGCCCCACGCCGAATGGGGCCCAAACCCGGCCTCCAACGGCATCGGGAGCATCACTGCTCACCCTGGCAACCCCGGAAACTACGGATTCAACGCTGATTTTGGCTATTTTTGACTATTTTCATGCGGGGACCCCCGCGTAGCCCCACCCCCGGGGCGCTAGGGGGGGGGTCTGACCCCCGCAGTGTTTGTCACCAGGCCGCAAGGTGTATGCGTGCCAAGTTTTGTGTCGATCGCTCCAAGCGTTGCGGAGCCTATGCGGAACATACACACACATATATATACGTCCTCTTTTATATAAGCTGCTCAAAACAATAAAGGGTACACTTACACAACACATCCGAGATCTGAGTGAACGAAATATTCCTATTAAATACTTTGTTCCTGACATAGTTGAATGTGCTGACAACAAAATCACACAACAATCATCAATGGAAATCACGTTGATTAACCCATGGAGGTCTGGGCTTGGTGTCATACTCAAATTGAAGTGGAAAAACACACTACAGGCTGATCCAACTTCGATGTCATGTCCATAAAGCAAGTCAAAACGAGGCTCAGTAGTGTGTGTGGCCTCCACGTGCCTGTATGACCTCCCTACAACGCCTGGGCATGCTCCTGATGAGGTGGCGGATAGTCTCCTGAGGGATCGCCTCCCAGACCTGGACTAAAGCATCCGCCAACTCCTGGACAGTCTGTGGTGCAACGTGGCGCTGGTGCACGGAGCGAGACATGATGTCCCAGATGTGCTCAATTGGATTCAGGTCTGGGGAACGGGCGGGCCAGTCCATAGCATCAATGCCTTCATCTTGCAGGAACTCCTGACACACTCCAGCCACATGAGGTCTAGCATTGTCTTGCATTAGGAGGAACCCAGGGCCAACCGCGCCAGCATATGGTCTCACGAGGGGTCTGAGGATCTCATCTCGGTACCTCATGGCAGTCAGGCTACCTCTGGCGAGCACATGGAGGGCTGTGCGGCCCCCCAAAGAAATGCCACCCCACACCATTACTGACCCACTGCCAAACCGGTCATGCTGGAGGATGTTGCAGGCAGCAGAACGTTCTCCCTGGCGTCTCCAGACTCTGTCACGTCTGTCACATGTGCTCAGTGTGAACCTGCTTTCATCTGTGAAGAGCACAGGGCGCCAGTGGCGAGGTTGCCAATCTTGGTGTTCTCTGGCAAATGCCAAACGTCCTGCACGGTGTCGGGCTGTCAGCACAACCCCCACCTGTGGACGTCGGGCCCTCATATCACCCTCATGGAGTCTGTTTCTGACCGTTTGAGCAGACACATGCACATTGGTGGCCTGCTGGAGGTCATTTTGCAGGGCTCTGGCAGTGCTCCTCCTCTTCCTCCTGGCACAAAGGCGGAGGTAGTGGTCCTGATGCTGGGTTGTTGCCCTCCTATGGCCTCCTCCACATCTCCTGGTGTACTGGCCTGTCTCCTGGTAGCGCCTCCATGCTCTGGACACCACAATGACAGACACAGCAAACCTTCTTGCCACAGCTCGCATTGATGTGCCATCCTGGATGAGTGCACTACCTGAGCCACTTGTGTGGGTTGCAGACTCCGCCTCATGCTGCCTCTAGAGTGACAGCACCGCCAGCATTCAAAGGTCACCCAAACATCAGCCAGAACACATAGGGACTGTGAAGTGGTCTGTGGTCACCACCTGCAGAACCACTGCTTTATTGGTGGTGTCTTGTTACTTGCCTATGATTTCCACCTGTTGTCTACTCCATTTGTGCAACAGCATGTGAACTTGATTGTCAATCGGTGTGGCTTCCTAGGTGGACAGTTTGATTTCACAGAAGTGTGATTGACTTGGAGCGACATTGTGTTGTTTAAGTGTTCCCTTTATTGTTTTGAGCAGTGTATATAGATTTATTTATTTGCTTGCTGCATTTCTGTCCCACCTTTCTCCCCCACTGAAGGGGACCCAAGGCAGCTATCAATTTAAAATAAATAAATAAAACAAATGCCATTACAGTAAAAGCAATACCAAAAAAAGCTTAAAACAAATATGAAAACAAAGCGAGCACTTTACAGTGTTGTAAGGATTTCTATAACACACATGCAGTGCTTTAAATGCAAAAAATATATTCTGTAAGTTTTATTGCTTCTGATACAAAGAAAAAGTATCTCACCATACAACTAGCCTGGGAAGGATGACTGGATTTTCACTGCATATACCACATAATACCCTACATACGTTCATTTGTAGAGAAATGGGAGAACGCTACCTGAATAGCTCATAAACAGCTTAGGGCCCAATCCTATCCAACTTCCTGGTACTGATGCAGCTTCAATGCAGCCTTGAGGTAAGTGAGCAAATGTTCCCTTACCTTGAAGAGGCCTCCATAACTGCACCCCCAGCACAGAATGCCGCACACATCCCATTGGGATGGCTACACCAGGGCTGGAAAATTGGATAAGGATGTGGCCCTTAGACTCATGAAATGGTGCACTGTAGCTTAAAGCAGTTCAGATACCCACTCCAACTCCACTTTTTAAATTCTGTCACAACATAATGGCAACTATTTTACTCTCTCCCAAATCAAAAACAGTGGTGGCCACAAAAACACTATCCTGAACCAGATAGTAGCTCATCATAAATTCTGAATTGAATCAGAATTGATAGCTCATTCCAAACCATTGTCTTTTGATGTCATTCTGTTAACGAAGGGCGATTTTAGATTCCCAGTTGTTTGTTTTTATGCTGTTTACCCTCTTGTCTTCACCACAATCCTGTGTGGTAGATGAGGCTGAGAGATAGTGATCGGCCCGAAGCATCAAGACTGAGTGAGGATTTTAACCTGGGTCTTCTAGTTCTATGTCCAACTCCCGAACCACTACACCATCTGATTCTGTTATTGATCTCTTTTATTAATAGAACTGTTTGAAAACAGTATTATTTATTTTACTCAGAAGTAAGCCCATTGTGTTCATTATGATTTACTCGGTGGTTCCCAAACTGTGGGTCAAGACCAACCAGTGCATCTTAAGTCAATTTCATGATGCAGCTTGAGCAGCCATATTGAAAAGATGGGAAAATGGGATGCTGGAAAGGGGGAGGGCTGTGTAGTTGTTATGCTTGTGTCAAGGTTATAAATAGGCCTTTTTGTCTTTCTGATTCACTTTGCTGTTGGAAAATGACTGAGAAATAATCCAATTTATTGCTGTATTCTCAGGAAAGCAGCAGGCTCTGGCATACAATGACAGCTCTTCCAGCCATGACATCACTTCCGGTGGGTCCCAGACAGATTGTCATTCTAAAAGCACGTTCTGGGTGCTAAAACGTTTTGAGAACCACTAACTTAGGCTGCAATCCTAATTTAGTGAAAACAAACACCTCTAGTTATCAATATTCCAGCTGCAGTAAGCATGTGGGGATCGGACATTAGTTCATGGTAAGAAGATGTACTGCTTGCATACATAAGGTTCCAGCCTCAGGAGGACTGAACAAGACCTGACTGAAACCCTGGGCAGTCATTGCCAATTGGTTCAAGCAATAGGACTAGCTGGATCAGTGATCTGGTTTAGTATAAGACAGCCTCATGTGTGCATGTTAACCGCTACTGATAGACAGTGGTATACCTAAAAGGAGACCTGCACTGTAATACTGCAGGTGCTGCAACATGCTGTGAAAGCGGCCCCTCCCACTTACCACCATTCGATTGCTGCCTGGAATGGCTCTGATAGCTTGGAATGGCTATTGCTGCCTGGAATGACTCTGGGAGGGGCTGCTTACACGACACGTTACTCATCACATGACTGCCCCTGTAGGTACGCCACTGCTGATAAAAGTGATATGTCTTCTAATGTCATTTTAGAGGTCCAGCCTTGGAAATAGAACAATATTTGTATCCTGTATATCCTGAATGCATTCCCCCTTTCCTTTTCAGTGGACCAGCGGATGATATTGCCCAAACTGACATCATGCCATTAAAGACAAACATGCCCATGACTGCACACAAATCCTGCCTTCTCCCTTCCCTTCTCCTCCCCCTGCAATCCTATGCACACCTATGCATGCCTACCTGGGAGTAAGTCCCACTGAATATTGTGGGACTTACTTCTGAATAAACATATATAGGATTGTTAGAAAACTAATTGGGAAGGAGCAGTGATGTCATCCGGGCGCGCCAGGAACCGGAACGCCCGGATGATTGACAGCCCTCCGCCCCTATGGCGGAGGGCTGCCACGCCTTCCTGAGCCTCACAGCGCCCGAATCGCTCCATTTCAGAGCGATTTGGGACGCCAGGGAGGGTGGGCGGGGCCAGCAGCAGCTCGCCCGTCCTCCAGAGAGGCGATGCGGCCCGGGCCCGTCCGCAGAACTGGCAGAATGGTGTACCGGGCCGTTCCACAGGATGACGCCACTGGGAAGGAGGCAGGATGTGTATACATATCTGATACATCATCATCTGACCTGGCCTGGGTACCAAAAAATGACAGAACTATATGCAACATTGGCCTAGCTTCTCAAGATTGGTGATATTTCTCTTTGGCTATTCTAGCATTTTTTTTTCCATGTAGTGTTTGATGGAATGTATTTAATCATACAGTAAACAGATACTTTCTTGGCCTTTTTTTGTCTTTTTTCTTTTGAAGAGGGCAGCTGAGCTTCCTAACAGCAGGTGAGGTTCTATGAAAAAGTTAATGGAGGCAATCTGAGGAAACCCTCTATTTGAGGCAATATGTCTTTTTGTGCTGAGATAAAACATCTGCTTGGACTATCAATGTCTAACTGCATTTCTAGGGCTTCTCCAGCAGGGCTCTCCCTTGCTTTATAATTGAACAGGACAGCTAAGCCTTCTGGTGGAAGTGGCAAATGTATCTGCTTTTCTCTCCACAATTCTGAGTCTGAATTGAGAATCACAAGTACATAATATGGAATATGATGGTTAGAGAAGATTAGTACTTCCTGATGCATTTGTATTCCCCTAAGCCCATTGGCTTCTTTAATTCAAATGATCAAGTAAGCATGTGAAGTACGTAATACTACAATCCAATGCATGCAAACCTGTACCCTGCTTTCCTTTTAGTGTGGAGACCTAAACACTTCTAATGGATTTCACTGATTTGTAAGAAATGCACAAAAGAGCATTATACCACTGAAAAATTATTCCAAAAATAGGCTGTCGGAACAGTTTGCTTGACAGCATTAATTCCCTGCCCAGCTGCAGGATGCCATGTCAGTCATATATTCCTTGCAGACACCACCCTGAAGTCGTAGAAATTGGAAGAATCGTCACGCAGAGTGTGGGAAGTACATGAAGGGCAAAACAATGTGCTTATTGGCTGCACACAGCGAGTTCTCCGGTTCCATCAGTCTATTCAACATTCCATTAGCGTGTGATGTGGTAATGTGATACACAACCTGTGCTGAATGTTGTGGTAGGAATGAAATTTACTGCACATGTTCAGGACACAAACTTACATCTCAGATTTAAAAACCAGCTCAGTCCCACAGTCCTTGTTAGTGGCACAAAGAAAGATGTAGAAGAGATAGCAATGCAACATCTAAAGTAGTGGTGTTTTGGGTGTGTGTGTGCTAGTTTTTTCAGGCACCTAAATCCTGTGTAAAGCAGCTACTTCCTCTTGCCTTCAGACTTACTTGCGGCTGTCAGATCAAAGGGTTTCCTCCACTTTCCTCTTGCAGCCATGAATGGCTCTGAAGGTGAGGTGGGCCTGAAAAACAGTGCTTTGTTGTCATTGTTCTCCCCCCCACCCCGAAACACCACTGATCTGAAGTGAGTCTTGCTTTACTATAGTATAGGGTTTTCCAAAGAGAGATCCTAGAGGCTGCTGCCTAATTTATAAGTGCCAAGTGGTCTGGCTATAAGGGGGATTGGGCAGCAATGCCCCCCTCCCAAGTAGCAGTTTGTTTAACCCTTGATTGCACATAGCCTAACCTGCTCTGTTAGTTTCATGAACCACCAAAAATTGGGTCACAACCCACTGGTGGGTCCCAGATCCCCAATTTGGAAACAGTTTGGTATAGTAGAATGGGGAGTAGCCAAAAGGACATTAGCCATTGCAGCTTCAGGAACAGATGGTAAGAAGAGTCAAATATAGTAGGAGTATTGGGGATACAATACTCCTACTACATATATTGGGGGATATTGGGGATACTCCAAATATAATGGAGTATTGGAGACACACAATGCAAGCCATTTTTTGTGTAAAAAAAATCCTGGATCATTACTGCTGGCATCAAAATTTCATAAATGTTGAACTGAAAGCAAATTTCAGAGTTCTCAAAGTGAAACATCTGAGAATTTGCAATGAAGAAAAACAATTAAGACAATTTCTTAGGGATTAGATAGTGTAGATTATATAGGGATATTAGATTGCCATTTACTCTGTCTGGAGCTGAGATTTTTATCATTTGTTAATGTATTTTCAGTGTGTGCTTTTATTATGTATTCACAAGGGACATTTTTTCAGACGCAATATCTGAATGCATTTTGGATGCTGCTGTGACATTAAAAAAAGCGTACCTGTTTCTTTTATAAAAGACACACAGTTAAAAGACTGGAGGAGGAATAAAGAGGAGGCTGGTATTTTTAAGTGTATATTGTTGTGTACAATATTGTTAGTATTGTAAGTGTATACAATATTGTTAGTATTGTATTATTGTCAGGCAAACCCTTCATTTGTCTTGGATCTTCCTGTCTGTGTGTGTATTGAATTTTATATTTGCAGAAATACATATTTGTTACTAGACCCATCCCTTGCCATTCATCTCCGATTCCTGGGAATTCAAAGATGGAGCAGGCAAAGGCAATTCACACCTAAACAGTATAGTTTCTAGCATTTCTAGGCAAAACAGCTCAGTGAAATAAGAATCTAATGTTTGTCAGTTTCATTCTTCATCCTCAGTTTGAGCTCATGGTTTGTTGTCTGCATAAGCACATAGAAATCAAAGGCTGGGTTCAGATGGAATACAAAGCCGTGCAGAGGCGGTCCTGGGGGGTTGCATGCCCTGGAACAAAACCCCAGTCGGCTGCTCCATGCACCCCAGAAGTAACTGCAGTGACATTATGGTATCACTCCAATCACTTCCCCTAGGACACTTTGACATACAGTAATGTCGCGCTCCTGAAAGGTTGCAGGAGTGAGAGATTCCTCCATGTATCATAGGGAAAGGCGCACTTGGCTTTGCAGCATTAGAAGTTGCACTCCAGCCTCAGATAGACGGAGCAATCTCCCGCCCCACAACCTTGCAGGGGCATGAGATTCCTCTGTGTAGTGGAGAGCAGCAGTGGCTTTGCTCAGCTGGCATGGGGGACAGCTCGCACCTGGGGCATTTGCCCCCTTGCCCCCCCTCAGGTCTGCAGCTAAAGCCTTTGTCTCTTTCATTGAACCATCATTGAACCACATGTATTTCATTGAACCACAGTATGTCTGAATCTGAGCCTGCCCATAAGCTATGATTTGTTTGGGGCCAACAAGCTAAGATCTGAACCCAATGGTTTGATGTTGGTTCGCAATCCACAATTAATGCTAACTGTATCTTCACATTATGTATTCACAAACTATTGATAAATCACAGTTAGAGCTATTGGTCCATCCTAAGAGGCTGCTGCTTTATGGAAACAGGAATTAATATATTACTTTAGGAAGCTAAGTGGTGAGGGGATGGAAAACAAAAACAGAGAAACAGTAAACCATGGTTAGTGTGTTGTATGTCGCAAACACTCAAACCATTTTTTGGACTCTTCAGTACAGCTAGCACAAACCAACCATGGTTTTGTATGATACCTGAACTCAACCAACACCTTTTTCACATTTCCTGATGTGGGGGCTGCTTTACTTGGCTAACGAGACTTTAATATAGTTATAATATAGCTGGTTTTGTAACTCAGGGATGGTGCCCATATGCACATTCATTACTTGATGACTACAGCATTGAGTGATGACTTGCTTAGGTGGATAATATCTCACAGATCTCATAACCGTTGTATCCAATTGGTCAGTTCACACTAGTGATAGGGGAAATGGCTTGAATCTGCCCTGGTTCAGCTAAAAAAAATCTGAGATCTTTCTCCCAAATACAAAAAGAAAATGGGTAATGAACCAAGTCAATCCAGGACAGCATGGAAACATCCCTCCCTCCCTGTCAACCCTCACTTTCTCCTTACATTTCCCATTGGTAACATCAGTGTACCCCTCTGTGGAGGACAGAGGTGGCAGAACTATTGCAGTATGACAACAGAAAGGAGAAAGGAGGAAGAAGGGAAGGGGAATTATGTATTCATTATCATTATCATTATCATTATCATTATCATTATCATTATCATTAACAACAACAACAACAACCTTTATTGGCATAGACATCACAAATGAACAATGAACCAAAATCTCTACATATGTCTGAACAGTTATACAAAACAACAGTCTAATGATCAATAGTGCCCAGTAAGCTAACCCATTACAAGTCCAGGCTTTCAGTCTTTCAATCTTGTTTCCCAAGCACTCACTACTATGGAGGCAAAGAGGGCAATATTGTTGAGTTTTCCTCCCTCCTTCATTGACAAAAGAGCCCTGAGGACATTTGCCTCAACCCAGCCCTGAAATCTTGCCAGAATGGGCATTAGGTATTTCTGGCGATAGGCCTTGTACAAGGGACAGGACAAAAAGATGTGTTCAGGAGACTCCACACAATTTGCACCACAGGGACAGAGCCTTGATGATCTAGGTGTTCCCGTATAGCAGCCCCAAAAAAGAGCTGAAGGAGGGCATTACATCTTGCCAATATCATTCATTCATTTTCATTCATTCATTGACCTTTATTGGCATAAAGTAAGACAGACAGACAGACAAACAAACGGAATACATATCATAACATCAGTTCAGATATTTACATATTCAGTGATTCAACAGAATGCCTATGGTTTCAACCCACTAATACCCCTGTAACAAAGTACCCCTGTAACTGACCCTATCCAGGATCTCAACTTCCAGAGTGGATAACAGAAACCGTAGTTTAACTGGGTCTTCCCACCCCTGAAGTCTGCCAAGTAGAGGTGCTAGATGTTGTTTTCGGAGAGTACTATGATGTAAACAGTGGAAAAATATATGATCCAATGTTTCTATGGAGTTTCCATTACAGGAACATGTTCTCTCGGATAGGGGAACCCCAAAAACCTGCCTTGCCAACATAAAGGCTCTTCTCAGCTGTGGATTGTACAGCTGGTGTAGATCAGATGGCATCTTGCCCAGCTGGACAGATATATGAAAATACAGCGGCAAGCATACAGTGGTGGCTATACTGTTCAGCTCCTGAGATTCAATATCAAGGGTTCTTTCCCTAATAGCTCTGAATGCCACAGTTTGACCCATCATTTCCAGCCTCTCAGTATCCAGACCTATTGATTTCAACTTAGCAAATAGGGTAACAGTCCAATATCAGTTGGTACGTCAGGCTGTCTCTAGTCGCACTAAAAAGAATACCCAGCCAGAATTTTGCAAACCTTAGCCATGCCAGTATGTTCAGCTTTATAAGTCCCGATTCCAGGCATAATACAATATAGGGAATGCAAAACAGCATGTCTAAGATTTTACGTAAAAAGATAGATTGAATACGCTCTGTGGCTTGGTTTAAGGCATTAAACCGGCATGCCATATAGGGCTTGTGTCACAACTCTGGCTTTATATGCCTCCAGGGCAGCCGGAAAATATCTGTTGCCCTGGGTGAAAAAAAATCTCACAATTGCTGAAGATGAAAGCTTGGCCAATTGAGATACAGAATTGCGATGAGGGACCCATGAATGTCTATAATGGAATGGAATGATATTTAAACTGTTGGACTTGCTCTAGCTCATTGCCCTTGCAGATTCAACTGTGGAACTTCTATCATGTGAAAATCAGGATTTTGGGCTTGGTATAATTAATCTCCAACTTATTAGCTGTTCCATAATCAGCACAGCTGTTAAGTAACCTTAGAAGGCCCATTTGAGTGTAGGATAGGAGAACTATATTGTCCGCATACAGAAGCAGCGGCACCCAACGGTTGCCCAGCTTAGGGCAGTGGCTATTTGCATTCTCCAGGAACAAAGTAACGTCATTCATAAACAAATTAAACAGTAGCGGAGCCAAGATACAACCCTGCTTTACCCTTTTATTAGTGGCTATCGGTTGGGAAAGAATTCCAGATCGGAGGCATCGTACCTTACACAATGTGTTGGTATACAACAATCTAATTAATAACAAGAGTTTCTTATCTATCTCTTGTGAGGTAAGCTTATCCCAAAGCAAGTCTCTGTCTATTGAGTCGAATGCCCTCTTTAAATCAATAAAAGCCACATACAGCCTCGCCTTAGATACTTGGACTTGCTTGTCGATTATATGGGAGAGAATCAGGCAGTTGTCAATTGTAGATTTGCCTGGCCTGAAACCTGCTTGTTCAGGTCCGAGAATCTTGTGGGAGCTTACCCATGTCAAAAGCTTATTGTATACAGTAGATATCTTGCATATGGTTTACCAACGTCCAACAGTAAACTAATTGGCCTATAATTGGCCAGAGAGTCAGAGTCACCCTTTTTAAAAATTGGGACAATGACCACAGTTAGCCAATCTTGAGGGACATGCCCTGTAGCATTGATTTTGGTAAAAAAGGGAGCTAACAGTCCGGATCACTCTTCAGCAAGTCAGGGGGGGATTGCATCCGGACCAGGGGCCTTCCAAATTTTTAAATATCCAATTAGCTGTCTGACCTCTTCTGATTCTACCGGGGACCAGGTAGGGCTCAGAATCTAGCAAGTCTACATACTCTTCCTGAGGGAAACTTCTATCTAAGAAGATCCCCTCAAAGTGTTGTACCCAGGCAGAGAAGAGAATTTGGGCTGAGATGCCACCGAGTTATGTATTTACCTTGACCTGATGCTACCACATCATGCAAAAATGGTGGCAGGGGAGAAGTAACACAAAATCCTTTCCGTCATCTCACAGAACAATTTTCTGCTGCCAAAAATGGTAAGGAGAAGTGGTAAGGTTGGCAGAGAGGGAGGAAAGGGAAAAATTTTTTATCTATGCTCTTAGAACTCAAAAGAATTCTTAGACCTTGGGAAATCTACAACTCTTTTGGGGGGAGAGACTTTCCCAAGATCCAAGATTTATTTTCCCAACATGAGCCTGGCAAAATTTTCCAGTAGCTTTAGTTACACATCTGGCCATGATTCATTAGGTGTGCCCCAATCAAGTGCAAAGTAATCAAAAGATGTAACTGCATGTGCGAACCAACAGCAAGCAAATGCGCATAAAATAACAGACCGAGATTCCTGTTGGATTTCCATTTTGCAGGTGCACGCCAATTATTGCCTGTGCAATTTTCTCATTATCATGATTAAGCATTTCTCTCTGCATCTGACATGTGCTTAGTTACTATGCTACCTTGTCTACCAAGAGGCAATTTGCATACCACTGTACACTGAGATTGGATAACTATATTGTCACAGAACCCTTCCTGAAAGGAATATGATCAGAATCAAAAGAGCCACTGATCTACAGCTTTTTTTCATAATTGTGCACCTATTGTCTATGCTATGCCTGTGTGTTAAAGCAACTAACCTTTGCCTAGTGAATCAACGTAGGGATTAATTCACAGAGGCCTCTTCCAGTGTCTGTTTTCCTCCATGGGAGTGCTTCTGGTATAATTTCCTTGGAAGAATACAGAGGGGATTGGATGGATTTCTGGAAGAAAATTCCATCGTGGGCTATAGGCAATGATGAATTGTGCAACCTCCTTACATCAGTAGTAGGCTACTTCAGACTACTGGGTGCAAGGGAGTGGCAACAGGATCCAAGCATCTTGTTGTCTCATGCCTTCCTGGGGCACCTGGTGGGCCGCTGTGAGATACAGGAGGCTGGACTAGATGGGCCTTTGGCCTGATCCAGCAGGGCTCTTCTTATGTTCTTATGTTCTTAGATGAGAGATGTCTGTCAGAATACAAAATATAAGTACTTTTATAGAGAAGGATCCTCAAAGATAAGCTGGGAGGGGAGGGTGGCATCTCGATTCTTGTTCATAAAGTGTTCCTGGAAAAATAACAAAGCGAGAATGGATGTTTATCCTCGCATTGCTCTATAGACATATGAATCATTCAAAATGTATGGTCTGATACAGAAATATATATATTTCTAAATATGAGCATACATTTGGAATGAATCAGATATATCTACTTGCTTCGTAGTTTTAATGTATCATTTTAGTTTCTTATCTTAAAGAGCAAACTTTTAAAATACTGTACATAATGCAGGTTGGGCGTCAGCATCTATGCGAGTTCTGTTCCCAGAATCTCCATGGATGTTGAAACCTGCAGATAATGAAATCCGCAGGTCAGCACACGCCAGACCTCTAAACACAATGGGGCTCTGCTCCAGTAGATAGTTTTCTGAGGCCTTGGGAGGAAGCGTGTGGCTTCCCTGCCACTCAGAATGCCTTCTAGAGGTATAAAAGTCACTTCCAGTTTTTTTGGGTTTGGGGGGGGGGACTGGAAGTGATGTTTTTAACAAAACAAACAGAACAAAACGGTTCTGTTTTGTTGCCTTTGATGTTTGATTGGTTTGAGATTTAACAGTATGTATTATGAGTAAAAATTCTAGATAATTTTTTTTCCCAGAGATCTGCTTTGACAAGTTGTAGGCCTTTCAAACACAGGCTTATACTGATTGTATACCGAATAACCCTAAAATATGTTCGTTTTTTACTTTGCTTCTTTTTACCTGCCGGATGCAGGGGAGTGGCAATGAGATGCATGTGTCTTGTATATTTCCTGAGGCACCTGGTGGGCCGCTGCAAGATGCAGGAAGCTGGACTAGATGGGCCTTCGGCCTGATCCAGTGGGGCTCTTCTTATGCCTTTAGAAGGCACTCTGAGGTCCAGGGATGCCGCATGCAGGGGTCAGGGGATTGAAGCCAGGCAGGGGGTCAGGTTCCCATGTGTTCCGCTCCAAAATCACCCTTTCCCTGAACTTGTCTACCCTCCTCCCCACCCCCACTCCACCCACCCCTCCCTGTTCCGCTAACTGCCCTGCTCCCTCTCACATCCCTGCATGAACGTACTAGTGCCTATGGCTGTCTATTGTCCGCTAGCACACAAAGGTGGCCACTTGCCACTTGCAGCGGTGTCCAGGCTGCACACTCCAGCACGTTGCCTTTGGATGCTGCCAGAATGCTCCTTTTGGCAGCATTGCACACCAATACAACCAAGCCGTAACCCAACTGCTGATATGATCAGTGAATGTATGCTGCTACCTTCTTTTTGAAATTGCATTATAGTTGTACAGGACCCATCTCCGCCCATTCAGTGTGCTCCATGTGCGATTTTAAAAAGAGATACATAGTACAGATGTGCACTCCAGTGCTGTGTGGAACAGCCTTCAAATAATGTTTGAGATCAAAGCAAAGCCAAAGGTTCATTATATACTGGAGCATTGCTGAGCAAGGCAGAGGACAATCGTGTTGTCTTTGACTGCTTTTCTTTCTAAAGGCTAGGCTCTCACAGGGAGAGAGTGCTGAGCCTTGAAGTTACCAAACAACATAGGCTTGAGAAGGGGAGTATTGTGATACGCAATAGGCAGTATGTAGCTATGACATTCAACCACATTCTACATGACAATTGTTGCAGCAATGAATGTACTGTCTGCAAGCAAGATCCCATTTCCAGGTACAAAGTACAGCACATTGGTTTGAGGAAATGAGACTTTCCTATTGCAGAAGTGCTCAAAAAAGGAAGTGAACAGCCTCCCAAAAGACACTGCAGGCAAAGTCTCTGGGAAGTTAAAACTGGGAGAAACTATCTGGGCTGGTTGGAACAAAATGCCAACAGCTGCACATTTATCCTAGGTAGACGTAACTGGTTGTTGCCACTCAGTTTCCAAGTCCAATGCAAAGGGCTAGCTAGTTTTAAACTTGTATACCCTAAACAGCTTGGGATCAGAATATCCAAAGGACTGCCATCTTCCATATGATTCTGTCCTTACCTTCAACCTTTTTGATGGGGAAACATGCCAGTTTGCTAAAAAGTCCTGTTTCTGTAGCACTTTCCTTTTTCTCCAACAAATGGGAAGTTAAGGTTAATATCAGGCCATTTGGGGGTTGCTGTGGGACCCTATCACTTTATAACTGGGCCCACTCTGTACCACTGTGCTCCTTCCTGGTACCAATAAAAATTCCAGTAAAATTTTCCCCATTTTCAAGGTTTGGCACTTGCAGTATCATTGCCAGGCCCCATGCCATAAATCACAGGTTTGGGCAAGATTCCATACTATAAGCTGTACTTTCTCTAGGTTCTTAAATTCCATTTGCAGCTATGTCCATTTTTACATGTCTGGTATCTTTTCAGCACTGCATTCAGGCATGTTTATTTAGGTAGGCTGTGCTGGTTGGGTGAGATCTGCTCTGTTTATTTCTGCTCCCCTGTTTTATTATCCTGTTCTCTATTTTTTATTGTTCTATTTGATTTTTAACTGTAGCTTTATTGTTTTATTACACTTCATTATTGAAAGCTACCTTGGGTATTGTTATAATGGAAATGTTTTATAAATAAAGTAAATAAATATATCGCATTAAAAATGGATCACCTGGAAAAAACAAACAAACCCTAGCAAGAATGTGTGCTCAATCCCTGTGCTGTCCTATTAATAGTTTTTCTTTTCTTTTTCTCCCAAGCCTACACTGTACAGCTGGATTTCAAATTAAATTATTTCAAAGGTCACCACTGAAATCTTCAAAGGGGTCATGATGGTAGTATGTCTACATTTTGGAGCTCAGGTGATCCCACATAACGTGGTTCTGTCATTGGTTTTAAACCCCCTCTATGTCTTTCAAAAATGCTATACAATTATTATTCTTAAAACTACATTTTGCTAACCATGCTAGTAGAAATGCTTACCCATCAGGGGTGGGAGAGCCTAGTCTCAATTTTCCTTCAAGGTGAGATCATTCAAGATGGCAAGGCAATTATTTGGTTTCGCTCAGAGTCAACAGCTCATCTAAAACATTTATTTCGTGAACTCTGAACTTTCTGCAGTCAGGGTTATTGGTCTCTGCTCATTGCCATTCTTGTATGTTTTGCGGGGGGAATTACAGTATGTTTATGGTTATTAATATAGAAAGATTAGTACATTTGAATTGATGGCCTGAAGATTTGTGGTGGCTTGCCTGAAAACAAAACAACAAAACATGCAGGGCATAATCCTAACCTGGAGTTAGGCCAGTAAAGTTTGGCCGGCAGAATGGACACGGTAAAGTATGTTTGGACTACTTTCGGAGTCATGGAGGATGGCGCACGTTTGTGTGCCGGCCTCTCTGACTCCAAAAGTGATCCAAACATACTTTACGGTGTCCCTTGTGCCGGCCAAACTTTGCTGGACTAACTGTGCCGGCTTCACTCCAAGTTAGGATTCTGCCTTCATTTGTCTTCACCTTCATGTCTTCACACAAAAAAGCCACATTCCACCTTCTGCAATATTCACAACTTTAATTTCTTGGGGAGTGCAATCTTAACCTGTGCTGAAACAGGCCAGCCGGCTGGCCTGCACTTTAGGCTAGGAACAGGCTGGAGCCTCCATGGGGCAGCTGACTTTATGGCACTTTTCACGACAGCATTGGGCTGAAGCAGACCACACGTGTTGGCCCAGTGGGCCCCTTGGATTGGACCCTTAGCCAAGCAAACTACCAAAACATATTCTCTGCATGGCTGCAATCCTATGCATTGTTACGAAGGAGTAAGTCCACCCCCCCCAAAAAAATAATAATAATTGTGGGACTTGCTTCTAAGTAAACGTGTATATGATTGCAACACAATCAAAAACATGGATGAATATTCATCTATTCAATATTTTTCAGTTAAACCAGCAACGTTTGGCCAGCACCAGAGCCACCGTAAAGTGTGTTTGGACCACTCTTGGAGTCAAGGACGATGGTGCACTTCTGTGTGCTGGCCTCTTTGACTCCGAGAGTGGTCCAAACGTACTTTACGGGTGTCCTTTGTGCCAGCCAAACTTTGCTGGCCTAACTGGGATCAGCCTTGCCAGGATTGCACAGTGATGGTGGAATTAGTGGAATCCAGTTCAATCAGCTGATGGAGTGATAATGCTTCACTAAATCAGTTGATACAGTAGCGTCCCTAGAGGGGCGTGGAGTGCAAGTTTTGCAAGACGCTTTACCTTGCCATGTTTTGTGGCAGACGCTTCCCTCCTTCGCAATCATAGCCATTATAGGCCATGGAAGAAAAAAGGAGGAGATGCCTCCTCATTACATCAGTCGCCTGGAATGGCTACAATGGTGAGGGAGAGGAGTGCCTTGCAAAACTATGTGCCTCAACCCCCCTAGGGAGGTTGCAAAATTATGTGCCCCTAGGGAGGCTAATGAGTAGATTTGTATGAAAAGTTCAGTGCTGTCTAGAATAGGGCCAAAGTGCTTTCACCAAAAGCAGACTGGTGAATAGAAGTAAGCTTCAATTCCTGATGTGATTTGATTGAGAAGAAAAAAGAACTAGAGAAGGTTCAAGAGAGCCTCAAAATGAACCATCTCTGAAGCTCATTATTATTTTGAGAAAGTCTCTTCTCAAACAGTCTCTTCTCAAGCAAACTTCTGTCCTCCAATCTCACCAACTAATTCTGGCAACAGGATAGCTAAAGTAGAAACCACATAAACTAGTTTTTTAAAACAACAAATGCTCCATAGGAACCTTTACTCTCATGTTTGTTTGTTTGTTCCCTTCTTCACTCTTGTACATATGCCTTTAAAAAGTGAAACTTTCTAATATGATTGTGGTACCAACAAAGCAATAATTTGATGTGATTGAACATTAGTAACACAATAAGAAGATAATAACTCAATATGACAGACAGTCATAGTTGTTCACATGTTATCATGCCTACGCAGTCCTAATAACCAGCTTTAGAAAGGACATAATATCACAACACATTGGGAGTACTGCTTTCTCTAAAAATTTCTGACATGATTATAATGATCAGTTAGCTGATTTGCACTTGCTGCAAGCTATGTTTGCTATTTTTGTATCCTTTAACTATTGCTATGTTCTGTGGAACAAGTTCAGATTAAATCATCTCTGAGTGAGAACGTTTCCATCTAAACTTAAATTATGATTTTGAACTATGAAACTACAACTCTGTTGCAACATCAGGATTACATGCAGTAAAAGGCAGATAAATGCAGCAGTTTAATGAAACTGGCTCTTCCCCCTTTTTCTATATCAATGTTATTCAAACTATGGGTCGGGACCAGTGATGTCATGCAGGGGGAACGCGGGGGAACTCAGTTCCACTAGTTAAAATTAGGGCTGACTCCGCCCACTTCACTCTCCCTCCTCCCCCTTCCCAATTCCTCTGCAAAGAGCTTTTCTTCTTGGTTGGCCGGCACTCAGAGGGTTAAAGGGAGCGACTCTGGATTCCTAGGGAGGCAAAGGCAGTGATGTCATTCAGGGGGAACAGACCAGAACGGGCGTTCCGGATCCTAACGAGCTCCGTGGCTGATTCCGGGTTCCCGACAAGTGCCAATCAAAAGTGAGTTCCTGTTCCTAAATCATTTGAATGACACCACTAGTCGGGACCCACTTGGTGGGTCGTGACCTGATGTTCCACTAGTTAAAAGCTGGGAGCAGCTATCTTGGAAACTGCAGACCTTACTTTTGGTAGTTTCCTTTTGTGAGTATTAACAGTTAGAATTTTCAAGTGATGTGTTTTGTTTTGTTTTTGAAATTTTGTTTTTAGTTCATATTTTGCTTTTACATCATATTTTGTCCTAATCTTGCTTTTTGTCAGGGATGTTTCATGGTTGTACAATTGCTAAAGTCCAGGTATGCCAATTTCAGAAGTGTCATTTTATTATGTTACAATGATAATACTTCCTGCTTGATGATGTCACTTCCTGACACAACATCACTTCCAGTTTTAAATATTCCTAAATGCTTGCTTGGTCCACGGTAACTAGACCAACCCTAAACTAGATTTCTTCACCACAAAAAGAAGAGATTTCTTCACCACAAAACTCAGGGCTAGCCTAGTGGTGAGGTGAGGTGAAACAGACCCCTTGCCACCTCCACAGCCACTGCAAGAAGTGGATCAGCTGAGCAAGGAAAATAATAACAATTTGCAAATAGTAACAATTAACAAATAGTAACAATTAATAAGTTTAAACAATTATTTAAAGAATAACACATTGCGGAAACATTTTGTCTGATGTTACCCAATCCACTGTCCTGGTCCAAACTTAGGCTCAGTTAGATGTTTTAGCACATGATTGCTGCTTCATAATTCATTTAGATATGCCCTTTCCTCTTGAAGAACCAATCAAGGTCCTTCATATCCTCTCACCTCCTGGAGCCTGCAGTGTGTGACAAGCCATTGCTTTTTTTTAATTCCTTGAAGGCATCCTAACTACCATTGCATTGCACACAGAGACCATTGTCTCCAAGGCCCTAAGCCCTTTACAGTTCCAATAATGCCTTCACAATTTTTATCTTTACTGCCACCTCAGATGAATTCAACCTTCTGATCCCAGCCATAGAATTCTTATTAAACAAGCATTACCCGTGAACATGTTAATTGTCTAGTAACACGATCATTAATAATTTGGAAGCTTTCAAATATTATGACAGAGAGCAGATTAGTGCTTTATATACTTCGAATCCCCACATAAAAAAAAACAAAACACCTATTTAACAACTCTAGGCTTATTAGCATGAAATATCATCTGCAGTAAAGTAAGTGGGAGAAGTGACAGTGGAATCCCAAGCCAAATACTGTGCCAGTGGTTCATGAGTGCTAGTGGGAAACTGGAACAACAGAAGCCAGCTGCACTGATCATATCTTCTCCCAACTAAACCAGTACATCTCAGAACCACTGAGTCAGGAACCACCTTTCATGAAGGTTGTGTATTCCCAGTGGCAGCTCCAGCACCAGCAAAAGCCCTATGATCATCACCCCATAGCATCTTTCCACCATGTTTTGGAAAGCAAGTACCAATGTGCTCACCCTCCCAGAGCAGAGGCGGAGGAAGGGTGTAGCAGAGGGTGACACATGCAATGGGCGCCAGCAGCAGTGAGGTGCTGCTGCACGGAACAACCTGCACACTTTTGCCCCCCCCGCCCTCCCTTGCTGTCATATTCGTCCTTAACGAGCAATTCGGGGTGCAGGGAGGCATGGCTGGGTGACACACGGGGCTGGTACAACATGCTCGGGGCGAAGTGACGTTGCCCTGCCCCTGGGCATGTTCGGAGCCATGTACGGCTCTGCCCCAGAGTGCCCATAAACTGGTCACCAGGTGAGCACAAGTCCTTCTTTAAGCTGTCACCCAGAGCTACGGTAGTGGTGATGAAGGAGAACTCCTATCTACCGTCACTGCCTGCTCCTTACCACTTCCTGGAAGCTACTCCATTGGGCTGATATACTCAGTGATGGTGGGGAACAGTGGTGGCAGCAGGTTTTCCAGTTTCTTTGGCTGGTGCCATTTTAGGTTTCCTTGCTACCCCTCTCCATAGTGACAATGGGTGCCATATTTACCATCTAAAATGGTAGTTTGCTGGTTCCTAGCATGTTTTTCTTTGAAGGACAGGGAAAAACATATATGGAAAGAAAGTTGTTTACAAATCTCCCAAACCAAGATTTCCCATTCCAGTTGGTATATTTAAGAAAACGTAACAAACCCTGGATTCAGAATAATACGTAGTGCATTTGACACCCGGGGCAGATACTTTTTTTAACACACTCTCCTCCACCCTCCCCACCCTACCATACACTCTCAACTAACTTGTCTTCGACATGGCTCTTTCACTGCTTGCCCAGCGTGCCTGGAGCAACCCTGTTGCTACCTCTATGTGCTGAGCTTGGTTTGGCTGGAAAAGACAGGGCTAGGATCTATTGCATTTATCTATTTTATTGCAAAGAAGGAAGGACCAACAGGCAAACAACGCAGACAGCCCGTCTTCCTTCTTGCTGACACCTTAGAAAGCACCAATCACCTGCTACTATTTTCATGACAGCCAGCAGGGCACAAAATGGACCTGCAACACTGGCACCCCCTTAGCACCCACTTATGGCTGGCATTTGGGACATCCCCACTCGTTTTGGTACACTAATGCCTGGATTCACAGTTTGTCTTCATCACCCAGCATTATGACATATACAGTATTATGGCACTGCTCCAGTAATATAAATGAAATACCCCATACTCCCTTCTTTAGCTACTTATATTGGACCTGAACAACTTACGATGGGCAGCCCAATCCTATGGTGATATGCCCCTGTAGGAGCAGAGGTTCCAAAATGGCTACTGCTGGATCCTGTGAGCGCCATGGCAGCTGCAGAGGCACTTTGGGAGGTAAGGGCTTTTCCATTCCCCCAGGTAAGGGTGCTGGGCTGCCAATGAGACTCCTCAAATCTACACTGGCTATTTTACCAGTGCAGCCTTGAGGGTCTCTGTGTTGGGTTGTGTGGCTCGACTTGAAGGATAGAATCCAATGGTGGAGGCCACCGCAAGTTCCACACCCTGCTCCACCCCTTTCTCACCCAGTTCTGCGCTCTCCCACTCTGTTCCATCCCAAGAGAGCTCACCACAGTGGAGGTGATACTGCTGGGTGGATCAGGGTCAGGTCCTCCTGGTGCTGGAGCCTAGCACTGGGCCAGCACCGATGGTAAGCCCTTACTACCAATGCTAGAGGTGCATCACCAGCGCCAGTGATAAAGACTTACTGCCAGTGCTGGGCTACATAGGATTGGTCCCTCACTGTGCCAAACACAGATCTCCAGTTAAATACATCAGTCCATCAGGGACACAGTAAACCTCTGCCTTTGCTGCCACCTTGTATCTGTTATTGGGGTGGGTGCCAAGCACTTACAGAAAGTTACGTGAGTAGTAGGCTGCTTGGGAGGAAACAAACTGTGCATATACATCTTTTCATCTGATTTTTTTTTAAATCACCAAGGTACTGTTTGTTCTTGGTATCAACAAGTATGAAGATGCAAACTAAATGCAGTATTGCCAAATGCAGAGAAACAAGCACAATATTGAGATGAGCATCCTTCAGTAACAGAATGGCCAGGCCAATGTATTCACATGAACTCCTCCTCCAATACCTAAGTAACTTTTCCTAATAACTTGGAACATCTTGTGAAAATAAAGATCTTGGAAAGTAGGTTATGAAGATGTGAAAAAAAATGCACATTTATGTAGGCTTCTTGATGCACTACCAATGCGAAATCTAGGACTTAGATAAAAATAGGATAGCTCTAATTAAGTAGGCCAAGATGAATTCTTAATCTAGAAGTAGCTGTTGCTGCAAAAAGAGACAACCAATAAGTATAAAAAAAATCAATGCCATCTCAACGGATTGTATTCATCAAAAATTCAATGTCTGTATATTTGAAACATTTTTTGCCATGTTTACTGCATCTGAGCTGGGGGAAAAATGAACAAGCAAGCCAAAAGAAATGAGAAAGCTTTCAATTTGAAATTATTTTTCCAAACAACATAGGGAAAAACAACTTGAATGCCTCTCACAAGAATCTGAAAAGATTAGTATGACACTCTTTTTTCTGCTTTCAAAGCCTTTCTTTAAATTTGGACGACTATATATATCTCTCTCTCTATTAGCTTGCATTTCTGGAAATTTTCTGTGCACTGTCCCCTTGGGCCCAGCCTGCATCCAAATGCCTCCCTGTTTTGTCTCCTGATTCATCTGTGAGTAACCCCTGGTGTAGGGCTGCTTCAAGAACCCTGCTAGGTAGCTGTATTTAACTCATTTTGGGCTCAATCCTAGGCCTCAGTCCTAGTATAGTCACTCCCAGGCTTACTGCCAGGTAAGTGTGTATAGGATTGCAGCCTTGGGGTCCAACCCCATCCAACTTTCCAATGCCACTGCAACCATGCCAAAGGGGAATGTGCTGCATCCTACTGTGGGGAGACAGAAATAGAGGCCTCCTCAAGGTAAAGCAACATTTGTTTCCTTACTTCGGGGCTGTATTGTAGCTTATCAGTGCTTGAAAGTTGGATAGGGAACAGTGCACCCGGCTCAAACTCTGGACTTGTCTCCTAGTGATACAGGAGGCCATGAGAGGGCAAGGTCCAGCCTAGTTGCATGTGATGGGATGGGGATAAGTGGTCCATGGTGCGTAAAGTGCTAATGGCTTATCTAGGAATCCATTGGGAATAAATCTTGTTTTGAACCTACGCCTGGTGTTTCCAGCTGGGGAGGTAATAGAGTCAGCAGCAACCAGGAACATGGTTGCATGCAGGAAAACATTCAGGCTACAAGAGAGCAAAGCTGTAGGTTCTCAAGCACTTGATAAGACAGCTGTTGGAAATGGGGGCAATAACTGGAGCATCTCAGACTCACACCAGGCTTGACACATTCTTTAAAATAAAGGATTGGAGAGCTGAATACATTACTACAGGGAAATCATAAGTCACTGCAGCGGCAACCCACAATATCCACAAGGCAGGTAGGAGAAGAAAGACAGTCGCGGGAACTGGGTCAAGGGTATAATTAGTTTTCTTAGGGAGCAGATAACAGTGCCGGAAAAAAAAATTGAAAGCACAGTGAGAAGATGGAAGCACCCAGAGAGGAGCTAGTAGGAGGTGTTTGGGTTGAAGAAATTAGTTCTATAAATTAAAGCAACACTGGAAGAAAAGTTAAAAGTATTCCCCCCCACCACCAATGTCTGGGGAAGGTTTAAGAGTAAAGCACAATCACTCTGAGGGTCCAAGGAAGACAGCCTCATTAATTAGTGCAAAACAATGCATTGCAAAACAATGCAAATTAGTGCAAAACAATGTTTAATCAACCCTCCACCTGCTAGTGTGATCCATGTTGTGGATTAAAAGGGTCAATTAAAGCTTCTGGCCTTTGTCTATGCCCAAGCTTAAGTGGTTGCTTAAAATGCCATTTCTGCTCTTTCATCCAAGCTAGTTTTAACTTTGCCAAGCAGAGGTTGTAAAATCTTCTCAAACCAGCCATGCAACAGTTTATAAATAGCCGTTACCAGCCAAATAAAGCAACAATCAGCAGATTGTTTGATCATAGGCAGTCCTTTGATCTGGTTAGCAGATCCTGGTATTTGTTTGCTTGTTTTTGAGCGTTGCCACTTCTTTTCCTGTTGAGGCTCCTTCTGTGCTTTTAACAAGAGGACAGGGAGCAAAATTCAGCCATTGATCCCTTTCCCCAGCACAGAAATGCAAAGATAAGAAAAGATGCATCTGTTGATTTGTGTCACTTGTTACAGGAACCATGCTATAAAGAAAGATGGTATCTCTAGACATTTTCAGCTCTGATATTCATTGTTTATTGTTTTAGTCAAGCAATTTGTTCCTAGACTGCTTCTTTTCAGGATTCTTTAAACAACTAGATCACTATCTAAATAGCTCAAAGTGTTTCTGCAAAAGTTCTAAGGAACTACAACATAGGGCCAACATAAAAATAGTAATCAGAGCGGCTCCTTTAAAAAAAAATGTTTCTCATTTGCCTTTTTCTGTATCTTAAAATATTTTCTCTGTCTTTTAGCCGAGTAGGGTTGTCAGCTTTCTTTCCTAGCCCTGTTCTTAGGCTTTTAACACATATATAACATTTCCTGACCATGAGACAAAGTGATGCACAAATAAAAAGCTTGACTGCCTTAACTTAACTTTTGCACATCAAGCTGCAGTTAGGAGCAGGAATAGAAGGATGGCAACAGGATTGCAAAGTTCATGTTATGTGGACAATTCACAGCTGTAGCTGAAACGTGGTTTGTTATCTCCACTGCAGTTTGCAGAAGCAGGTGAAGTTGTGGTCAGACCTGTAACTTAATGGATGAAAAGCTCCAGGCCTTGTGACTGACATTTGCTGTCAGTAGGCACAATATTATTAGGATTGCTGCTAATGGGTCATCTCTTAAGCGATGACACCAAAAGGGGGATTGTCCCTTTGGTGGATAGTGGAAAGATATGACCTTATGATGGCTTATTGTGGGAGGGTGGAAACTGGTTGTATATACTTATCATCTACATCAAGTATTACTATCATCAACTATTACTGGATCAGATTTTACCTTGTGAGGTTTCCAAATTCTATGCCAAGCTACTATCAATTGTTTTAGACATCGAGAAGTTGGGTATGCTGGGATATGTCACCGCATATAAGGCTATTAAGAGATAGAACATTAGATATTGAATGCCAGTGTGGCAAATACCATGTGTTCCCCACTGTTTTTCCATCTATCCATCAATTTCCCATAGAAATTGTATACAACAACTATATAACTGTAGTTAAGGAGAGCTTTTATGTTCGCAAGATGTAATGCCATCTCCCCAGCCTTGCTGTAGGGTTGGTATACTGCAGTGGTTCTGAAACTTTTTAGCATCAGGACCCATTTTTTTAGAATGACAGTCTGTCCAGGACCCACCGGAAGTGATGTCATGGCCGGACGTGCAGTCACTGTGATGCCTATTTACAACCTTGACACAAACAAAACAACCACACAGCCTGCTCCCTTCCAACATCCCATCTTCCCATATTTTCATTGTGGCTGCTCTAGGTGCTTCACGATCCACGTGAAATTTGCTTGTGACCCACTGATGTGTCCTGACTTCACAGTTTGGGAGCCATTAGTATACTGCAATCAGGAAGACTTTGTCCTTGCAGAATGAGGTATGTAGAGATGCTGGAACACGTGGCCCTGTCTTGTCCTTTGAATCAACTCTCCTGCCAGAAGTATCTTATTTCAATGCTTGCAAATTTCAGGGCTGATGTGGCTGTTCTTCATGCTCGTCTATCTGCAGAGGAGGGTGAGAAACTGGGAGATGTTGCTTTATTAGCTCTTACAGGGCTGATCCCTTGATACACTGGTCAAAATGTGTAGTGATGGAGAGCCAACCAAGGGGTGAACAATCTGGAAATTTTGTATTGTTATGTAACTCTCTAGAAGAGTTTGACCCACTGTAAGTGCTTGTGGTGGAGAAGACAAGGCAGCAGCATGATCCCCTCATCCTACCTTTGGCTCCTGCGCCCCCTTGTTGACCCTGGTCCTGTATACAAATTAACTCTGGCATCCTCATGGGCCCTGGCCATTGTTATAACTTGATCACTCTTTTTCAAGTCTATAGTTATCTCTACCCATCCCCTGTTCTCTTAGTGGTGCTTGCAAGACTTCAGTAGTATAGAAAAAGAGGACCAGATCATGTCCACTACACTACATCACTACATGAGTCAGTCTTAAGGACTATGACATTTCTTCAATAGCATTCTTGAACATCTCATTTGTGTTTGTATGGTTTTCTTTAACTTGTTAGAAACTAAATCTTATCTCAGTTCTACACATGCAATTTCTCCTTTTATTTAAAACTAGCTTTTTGTTACCCGGCGTTGCCCGGTAACAAAATGATCTTCCAGAGTTTATGAGTTTTGCATAGCGAAGTCTGACCCCCACAGTGTTTGTCGCCAGGCCGCAAGATTGTCGTCTGGCGCCAATCACTCCAGGTGTCGCAGTGGGGCATGGCGGATGTCTCGTTTCGCACCCCTTCTTGCCCCCCATGTCGAGGGGGGAGTTTTGACCGTTTTCATACAGGGGCCCTGGGGCAGCCCACCCCCCCCGGGGCGCTAGGGGGCCTGAAGCCCGGAGTGTCTGTCGCCAGGCCGCAAGGCACGCGCATGCCGAGTTTGCTGCGCATCACTCCAGGCATTCCAGCACGGCATGGCGGACATTGTGTTTCGCACACCTTCTCGCCCCCTACGCTGAGGGGGGGGGCAGACCCGGACTCTGATGGCGTTGATACCGTTGTCGCTCGTCCCAGCGACCATGGAAACTACGGATTTGATGCCGATTTTGGCCATTTTCGACCATTTTCACACAGGGGCTCCTGTGCACCCCTGCCCCGGGGGTGCTAGGGGGCCACAACCCCCGCAGTGTTTGTGGCCAGGCCGCTAGGCTTCCGCCTTTGGTGCCAATCAGTCCAGGCGTTCCAGCAGGGCATGGCAGACGTTGTGTTTTGCACCCCTTCTTGCCCTCCACGTTGAGGGGGGTCCGAACCCAGACTCCAACGGGGTCAGGAGCGTCGCCGGTTGTCCCGGCGCCCCTGGACACTGTGGACTCGATGCCGATTTCAGCCATTTCCAGCTGTCTTCATGTGGGGACCCCCGCGTACCCCCGCCCCCGGGGGTGCTACGGGGCCCTGACCCCCGCAGTGTTTGTGGCCAGGCCGCGAGGCTTCCGCATGCCGGGTTTGGTGCCAATCGGTCCAGGCATCACAGTGGGGCATGGTGGGCCTTTTGTTTCGCACCCCTTCTCGCCCCCCACGTCGAGGGGGGCCCAAACCCGGACTCCAACTGTGTCGGGAGCATCGCTGCTCATCTCGGCGACCCCGAAAACTATGGAGTCGATGCCAATTTTGGCCATTTTCAGCCATCTTCACCTGGGGCCCCCTGTGACCCCCACCCCAAGGGTGCTAGGGGGGCTGACCCCCGCAGTGTTTGTCGCCAGGCCGCAATGCACGTGCGTGCCGGGGTTGGTGCACGTTGCTCCAGGCGTTCCAGCACGGCATGGCGGACTTTTTGTTTTGCACCCCTTATGGCCCCCCATGCTGAGGGGGCCCCAAACCCGGACTCCAGAGGCATCGGGAGTGTCGCCACTCGTCCCGGCAACCCCGGAAACTACGGACTCGATGCTTCTGCATGCCGCGTGTGGTGCCAATCGGTCCAGGTGTCACAGCGGGGCATGGTGGACATTGTGATTCGCACCCCTTCTCGCCCCCCACGTCGAGGGGGGGCTGAACCCGGACTCCGACGGCATTGGGACCATTGCCGCTCATCTCAGCAACCCCGGAAACTGCGGATTTGACGCCGATATTGGCCGTTTTTGAGCGTTTTCACGCGGGGACCCCCGCATACCCCCACCCCCGGGGGCGCTAGGGGGGCCCGACCCCCACAGTGTTTGTGGCCAGGCCGCTAGGCTTCCACATGCCGCATTTGGTGCCAATCGGTCCGGGAGTTCCAGCAGGGCATGGCAGACGTTTTCTTTCGCACCCCTTCTTGCCCCCCACGTTGAGGGGGGGCTGATCCCGGACTCCAACAGCATCGGGAGCGGCACCGCTCATCTCGGCGACCCCGGAAACTGTGGATTTGACGCCGATATTGGCCAGTTTTGACCGTTTTCACGCGGGGACCCCCGCGTACCCCCACCCCCAGGGGCGCTAGGGGGGGCCCGACTCCCGCAGTGTTTGTCGCCAGGCCGCTAGGCTTCCGCATGCTGACTTTGGCGCCAATCGGTCCAGGCGTCACAGCGGGGCATGGCGGACGTTTTGTTTCGCACCCCTTCTTGCCCCCCACATCGAGGGGGGGGGCTGAACCCGGACTCTTATGGCATCGGGAGCGTCATCACTCATCTCGGCGACCCCGGAAACTGTGGATTTGATGCCGATTTCTGCCGTTTTTGACTGTTTTCACGCGGGGACCCCCGCGTACCCCCACCCCCGGGGGCGCTAGGGGGGCCCGGCCCCCGCAGTGTTTGTCGCCCGGCCGCAAGGTGTATGCGTGCCGAGTTTCGTGCCAATCGCTCCAGGCGTTGAGGAGCCTATGCGAGACATACATACATACATACATACATACATACATACATACATACATACATACATACATACATACATACA
>JAJKFI010013604.1:0-25613 GCA_029204185.1 Lerista edwardsae
CCCCCCCTCAGCGTAGGGGGCGAGAAGGTGTGCGAAACACAATGTCCGCCATGCCGTGCTGGAACGCCTGGAGTAATGCGCACCAAACTCGGCATGCGCGTGCCTTGTGGCCTGGTGACGGACACTCCGGGGTTCAGGCCCCCTAGCGCCCCGGGGGTGTGTGCTGCCCCAGGGCCCCTGTATGAAAACGGTCAAGACTCCCCCCTCGACATGGGGGGCAAGAAGGGGTGCGAAACGAGACATCCGCCATGCCCCACTGCAACACCTGGAGTGATTGGTGCCAGACTTGGCATGCGTATGCCTTGCGGCCTGGCGACAAACACTGCGGGGGTCAGACCCCACTAGCACCCTTGGGGGTTGGGGTACATGGGGTTCCCGTGAGAAGATGGTCGAAAATGGCTGAAAACGGCATGGAATCCATAGTTCCCGGGCTCACGGGGGCGAGTGGCAACACTCCCGACGCTGTTGGAGTCTGGGTTCGGCCCCCCCTTGGCATGGTGGGCAAGAAGGGGTGCGAAACACAACCTCCGCCATGCCCTGCTGGCATGCCTGAACCGATCGACACGAAACCTGGCATGCATACACCTTGCAGCCTGGTGACAAACACTGCGGGGGGCAGACCGTCTTAGTGCCCCCGGGGGTGGGGGTATGTGGGGGTCTCCACATGAGAATGATCAAAAATGGCTGAAATCCGCGTCGAGTCCGTAGTTCCCGGGGTCGCCGAGACGAGCGGCGACACTCCCGACACAGTTGGAGTCCGGGTTCAGGCTCCCCTCAGCATGGGGGGCGAGAAGGGGTGCACAACGAAATGTCTGCCATGCCGTGCTGGAATGCCTGGAGCGATGCGCACCAAACCTGGCAAGCGCGTGGCAACAAACATTGTGGGGGTCAGGCCTCCCAGCCCCCCCGGGGGTGGGGGTATGCACAGGGCCCTGCAGAAATCAGTTGAAAACAGCCGTAATTGGTGTTGAATCTGTAGTTTCCGGAGTCGCCGAGGTGAGTGGCGATGCTCCCGATGCCATGGGAGTCTGGGTTCAGGCCCCCCTCAGCGTGGGGGCGGGAATGGGTGTGAAAGAAGATGTCTGCTATGACCCGCTGCAACGCCTGGAGCGATTGGCGCCAGACTCGGCACGCGCATGCCTTGAGGCCCGGTGACAAAAACTGCAGGGGTCAGGCTCCACTACCGCCCGCAGGGGTGGGGTGCACGGGGCCCCCTGCATGAGAATGGTCAAGAACGGACGAAATCGGCATCAGACCCATGTTTCCGGGGTCGCCGAGGCCTGAGGCAGAGGGCCAAGGCAGGGGGCGAGGCAGGGGGCCTGAAGTGAAGACGGCCGAAAACGGGCGAAATTGGCATCGTGTCCATAGTTTCCGGGGTTGCCGAGGAGCCCGGTGACGCTCCCGACGTGGTTGGAGTCCGGGTTCGGCCCCCGTCGGTGTGGGGGGCGAGAAGGGTGGAAAACTCATAAACTCTGGAAGATCGTTTTGTTACCCGGGCAACGCCGGGTAACAAAAAGCTAGTAATAATTATATAATGTTTGTGTATGATGGGGTTGAATGTGGAGGTTCCTGCTTGAGCAAAGTAACAAAGACATTTTGAGAGAGGCTAAGAGAGGAGGTCTGTATGTCCCCAAATTTCAATACATTTCATCTAAGGTGAAATGTTAAAATAAATATTCAGGCAAAACATGTTTAGGGAAGCATTTTCTCAGGAGAGGGAATCCTTTTCAGCACATTTGTACTATAGAAGTACCCTTCCAGGATCATGCCAAAATGGATTATCACAATTCTATAGATGCATCATAATTTTTTTGAGAATCTTGTGGCTACAGGATCTACTTTTCTGATACAGGAAACATTTTGTGCTTTTCAATCAGAGGTCTCTCTCTCTCTCTCTCTCTCTCTGTGTGTGTGTGTGTGTGTTCATTTGCTGGCTTGTCTGGCAGATTTTTGCAAGCTATGCAGAATTTGCCATCAAAGGGACAAACAGTTTGCTTGCTGGAGGGTTGTTTATTTCGATTGCTGATTGCATTTGGCTTCCTTTCTCTATAGATATAAATCATCAGAAGGTAGCTTGCAAATCGAGTACTCAAGCTGTGAGGCAACATGCCTAGACTAAAATGAAAAGATGCCTCCATGAAGCTGGAACAAAATAGATTTCAAAACATTCAAGATTTGACCTCAAAGTAGAGGATACTGCTAAATATTTTAATATTCATCATGTGCATTGACTGTGAGCAATACTGTAGCTTTTCTTTGCAGTCAGAACACACCTGGCTCTCACCTGAAGCTGTGTGTTACAATCTGGTGCCTTAAGTATTTTGTCTTAAACAGTTATGTCCTGCTTTCTTTTTTGATAAAACAAAATCATGATGGCTACTGATGGCTACTGAAGGATACCATTTGAAATGACTGTACAACTAATGACACTCAATCAGCAAAACAAATCAACAAAATGGCCATGAATCAGCAGCAGGAATAAAACACTCTGAAATGGACCGGGTGAGAGAAGCACAGCAATGAATCAACAAAACAACAGTTACATTTTGTTTTGTTTTGAAAAAAGCACGCCAAAGGCAAATTCACATAGACACACCCCATCAGTCTTAGACAAACCCTTTTCAATCCATATGTAGGCATTACTGTGGGATTATTGGCCCAATCCTATCCCCACTATTTTATGGGATGCAGCTGCACTGCTGGAGTGTCTATTGCATCTAAAGGTGGGGCAGGGCTGACTAGATGGCCTGGAAGAGGTATTTAAAATATTTGTGGTTGCCTAGCCATCAATGGGTCTTCTTGGACCTATGCCAAATGTTTTGCTGGAGTAAATCCAAGGGGATATGCTGGGCTGGAAAACAGTCAGAGGATCTGGTATGCACTAGTTCAGAGATCCACCCCCTCACACCATTGAAATGCCCCCTGCATGCCCCACTCCCTGCCTACCTCTTTCCCGCTCCTCACTCTTCCACCTTCAAACCACCTCCTGCCACCTTTATGGCCATTTGTGCACAAACAACATTTGTGACATCATAGTAGCACTTATGGTGGCAGATCACAAGGTCCGCTGCTGAATGCGCCCATTAAGATGGGAAGAGAAACAGTTATGGTCACTTAATATGCCTCAATGGGGGAATCTTGTACCTAGGATTTGGCTGCCCAATTGGCTGCCTTGTCTGTCTGTGATTTAGATTGTGCCACCAGTCCTTGAAAAATAGCAGCTGTTGGGGTCATTTTTTTGGGGGGGGGGAATAGTAACCATAATGATGGGCCTTTACAAATATTTGGACTAGTCATAGGAACAATCAAAGGTCTCGCTGCCAGGTGGTGGGGGTCTGGGGCTCCCTCATGTACCACTGGACCCCACTTCAAATACCATTGGTTGAGAAATGCTGCACTAGGGGGTATCAGTGGCATTCTCAGAGGGGGGCCATGTGCTATGTTTTTCAGAAGCCTGAATGCCCATATAAAGCAGCCCCTCCCTTCATGTTCAGAGCTATTGGTGGCTGCTAGAGCAAAGTGGAGGAGTCACCTCTGCTTTGCTTCCGCAACTGTGAATGGCTCCGAAGGGAGAGGCTGCTTTGCGCTGGTGTTCAGGCACCTGAATAACATAGCACTTTGCACCCCTCTGGTTACACCACGGGCAGCGCAATCCTGCCCAAGATGTAGTGTCGACGCAATGTCATTGCATTGATGCTACATAAGTAGCGCCGACGCATGGGCGCCAAGCGGCACCCCCGCATTGGCTCTAAAGCTCTCAGGCTGACGGGGAGCCTCCCTTGTGTCAGCCAAACTCAGCTGGCGCAAGGGAGGTTCTGGGAGGAAGTAGGGCGGGGAATGGGTGTTTCTGGGTGGGGTGAGGGCAGGCTATGGGCAGGCCGGCAGATGTGCCGTCCCAAGCCATGGGTGGGCCCTGGATTCAACCATAAGGCCGAATCCAAGACCTCATCCCAAGGCCGCATGGCTCCGATTTGGGCTGTGTGGTCTCCTCTAATAGCAGGTGCAGGTCTGAGGAGCACACTGGGGAGGCTGGAGCCTCCCCTCTGGTAAGGGCGTGAATATCAGACGCAGCGTCAGATATGGTGCTGGCCGGCCGGCCTCACCATTCCAGTGCTGCGTAGGATTGCACCCTGAGAGGTATTTGTAAAAGAGATTCCATGTGCTATTAGTATCATACTCAATGGGCAAAAAAACCCCATTGATTTTGTTCTTATGTGTTCATGAGCTTTCATTGTACATGTGACATGGGACATGTACTAGAATTTTCCAGAATAAGGAATATTACAAGTCACTGTGCCTCCATTTTATTAACCCCACTAAACAGTTTTCGGTTCTTGGTGCTCCTCTCTGTGTTCAAATTGTGTCCCATGGGCAAGAAAGTAACAAATTGCCAGTGTAGAACTGAGTATTGTGTTTTCACCCCCTCTTGAATTCAGACTGAAAGGACAAAATGTCCAACAAAATGACAGGAACCTTTTCCCAGATGAGAAAAAGTTGACAGCTAATTTGAAAGCTCTTCCCTTCCTATGCATTTTTGCTGTTGTGTAGCTATGGCTTAAAAATAAATTAATAATAGCAATAAGGTCATTAGGAGGCTATCTCTTCAAGGCTTGAAAATGGATGTTCTTGTCCTATTGGTTGCATTATATAGATTTCTAATATCCTCAACAGGGATATAGCCGAAGTCAGGAATATACATGCCTATCCATCAGTATGAACTCAGGAAGTGCTTCAATGTTCCCTGCCACAAATGCTGCTGTGGGATTATCACTTAATTACAGATTTCACCTTGGCAGCCAATCTGCATATGAATAATATGAAATGGTACTGAAATCCAAAGGCTGCCATTGTTCATGGCCCTCTGCCAAAACCCTAAGTTTTCAAAAGGTAGAGCGTTAAACAGCTTTCAGCTTAACAAGCTTATAGGAAATCCAACTCTGCACAAAATACGCGGCATGACCGCGTATTGGCATTTTTAATTGGCATTTTAGAAGCCAACGATTTAATGATCGGAAGCTCTGGGTTTGGTTCTTGTGGTAGTTCAGATGGCTTGGAAGCTTGTTTACTATATTTTATCATCACACTTATTTATATAGCTATTATTTAAGAAATTCGTATTCTCACCTTCTGCTCCCACAGGATCCACCAGGATGCCCCATAACAATCATTAATATTGTGATTTCTATATCCTGCGGATAATCTGTGGGATCATCAGAGTGAGTCACACTATGTTTCCTGTATGCTTTTCTTCTCCTTCTCTTTCTTTTCAGAGGCAGGCAGCGTTTCTTTGGGAGAGGGAGAGATCAGCTTGGAAAGCACAGCGGCTGGAGGAGCTTTGCTGGCTTTCATTCTTCCTCCTCCTCTTCCTCCCCAGAGGCAGGATGCACTAACTGCTTGTGGAAGCCGCAACATGGTGAGCAACTCTCTGTCTGTTAAGTGTTTTGTTTGTCCTGGAAAAGAAGGAGAATGTGTCGATGTTTATGCTCACTTGAAGTTAAAGTTGGTAACTGGCTGTTATGATTCTAGGTAGAGCTGGTCACAGCCAGATCTGATTTTTTTTAAAAAATGTCTCCATTATGAGGTCTACCATCACTGTATTGTTCCTCTTCTTTTCCCAAGGAAAAGTTTCCTTTTCTGACTGAACTATCCACTGCAGGCCAGTTCATATACTCTATGTATTGGCATCACCTGACTCCAGCCAGAGGGATGACAACCCAGAGGGGGAAACAGGAGAAGAGGAAGGCCCCAAAAGGGCAGGGGATAAATGGCTTGAAGAAGAATCCTGGCCAGTCTACTTCACAAGTTGGGGGTCAAGGTTGTCTACTGGGCAAGGGGTCTGCCTGTGCTAGGACATCCAGCTAAAGGCAACCGCTCCCTGGCAACTCCAAGCATCAATAGCACGGGGTAAGGAGAGATGGAGAAGCCCCCCTTCTGGGTATATCAGCATCCCACCCCAATTCATGAAACTAGAACCTGGACTCACTCAATTTGAAGACCTGGGAAGACCCCCATTAATATATAACCATACACAACGAACCTGACCCATCTGGACCTGACTAATCATCACCATCACCCTTTTTGTGTACAACACGGACCAGTAAACAGAGCCCAAACATGTTTCTAGCTCCATCTGATCCTTTCTAACCACCCCATGCACTTTGATCAGGGCAGTAAGGAAAAGGGCAGCGCCCCCCCCCCATCCTACACTCCTGCCTAGGGAGGAAGCAGAACAGCCAGGTGGCATCACACTGGGGTTTATACCATTTTTATCCTCACAAGAATGCTATCACCATTGTAGATGGAAAGCGTCTGAGAACTATTGTTTTTGGAGAAGACAGGATGCTGGGAATAAAAGAAGTGGCCCTGTGATATTGAACAGGCTACAACATTTAGGGCTAGGCCTCTCTTGTGCTCTGAGTGGTTCACATGGAAAAATGAGCAGGGCATGTCCAAAATATAATATAGACTGGTCAGCCAATATAATTGGCTCGAGACAAAGAAGGCACAACAAAAGAGGAAGAAAAAAAAGTTTGCCTGATCCATTAAATCCATAGGAGCTTCTCAACCACATATAATAAAATTTGGGCTATGGCCAAATGTTATGTATCCCAATAAAGTTATGAAAATGTGTCATTGCTGGCAAATAATTCATGGCTTTGAATGCCAACTATTTAATGGACCTAAACCAATCTAATCTCTTCCTCCCAAAATTAATTAGTTTATATAAGTCATAAAGTCATGCATTCATTTTAAAGAATATTCATTAGTATGCTCTAAAGTCTTGCATAGTTAATTCCCTAAAGTTAATTCAGCATTCCAATTTTGGTTACATCTTTTTAATAATATTCTATATTATAATATATATAGGGGAAAAATGTAGAACAAAACTAGACTTGCACTGCCATGCTAGTCTCAGTTTAGGCTGGTGGGATGGAAAGAGGCTGCAATCCTATGCAGTGCTACTGCTGCGGGAAGGCTAGCTGCTTTACAGGTGTTGCAAATGGTGCATGGAATCGCCACATGCTTCTGGAATGCCATAGGGCAGACAAGAGCACCCCCATGGACAATGGCAGGATGACCAAGGCCCTTCGACCCAGGTATGCTGGCAGGGAGGACAGTGCAGGGGGGAGGAATGGGGCAGAATGGGGGAAGAGCTGGAGGCATGATGCAAGTGGGAAGGCATAGCATCCAGCAAAAACAACTTGTGCTGGATGCTTTCCCCTCTGGGAGCAGCTGATACGGTACACTCCCTTTGTCTCCTTGACTCCGAAGAGACCCACTGGTGAACATTATGCCCTGCCTTTGATAGGAGGATTGTTTGGTCTCAGCATTCTATCCCATGATTCCTGCAGTGCTGTGCACACAAATCAGCACTGAAATGATAGATAACCTTGGTAATTGGCACATCCTCACCATCAACCCACAATCCTGCCTCTATTGTTTTTGTCATTGGTGTATCCAGGGTGTGGCAAGTGGGGACATCTTCAGGGGAAATAATCTTGTGCAGTCCCAAGCAGCCCAATCCTAAACTGCCTGGTGGCCAGAGGAAGCAATACCTCTGGGCATGGCAGCTGCTGGGGTCTCCTAGGGGGAAGGAAATGTTTGGCTGGCGCAGACTGGAGCAGCCCCATGCTGGACCACTGCTTGTGCATGGGCCCGATCCTCCCCTCCCCCAGTTCTGCACCCTCTCTGCCTCCCCCCCCCATCCCAAACCACCTTACCATTGGCTCTGCTGGAGCACCAGCTGGCCTCCTGCTCGGCCCTGGGGCCCAGTGCTGACTAGCGCCTACCCAGCGCTGGCACTGCTAACTCAAGCGGTGCTGTGAACATGCTTTATAGCACATTCACATTTAACAGGCAGTATACAGTATAGTACCACCAGTGTTTGGGCCTTCAGGATTGGGCCCTAAGAGACTACAGTGCAAGATGTATTTTGTCACTAGAAATTGACACTGAAATCAAGTGTTATGCGCTGCTGTCTATTAAAATCTAGTTGATTTTTTCCCCAATAATTATAATTCCCCCCCCCCAATAATTATAAAGAGCTTCAAATTCATTGGTACAATATCATTACATCATTATAGGGAATATTATTGTTAAGAATATTTATGTACTGCTTTTCAAAAGAAGTAGTTCACAAAGCAGTTTATGTAACAAAATAAATAAAAACATAGGGATATTTGTGGGTGTCCACTACTGTTTTGTCCCATGAAGCAAACTTATATGAAGTGACCGCAGGATGAAATGGACAGATTGCCCAGCAAGGCCCTAAATGAGGAGTGATTCCCTTTTTTATTCTGGTCTATTAAACATGAAGGGATGTGGTGGTGCAGCCAGTTAACTGCTGAGTTATGAGCCTGCTGACCGGAAGGTTGGCAGTTCGAGACCACGTGACAGAGTGAGCTCCCGTTGCTTGCCTCAGCTCCAGCCAACCTAGCAGTTCGAAAGCACGTAAAAGTGTGAGTAGATAAATAGATACCACTTAGGTGGGAAGGTAACGGTGTTCCATGTGCCTTGGCGTATAGTCATGCCGGCCACTTGACCACAAAAGCTTGTCCTCGGACAAACGCTGGCTCTTTGGCTTAGAAACGGAGATGAACACTGCCCCCTTACAGTCGGTCACGACTAGACCATTCGGTCGTGGGGAAACCGTTATCTTTAATCTTTATTAAACATGAACTGTTATTCCTTGGTGGCCAGATGATGTATTCCTTTAGCCACCACCCTCACTGACCACAAAGCACCAAAGCAGCTGACCTCGCAGACAGAACACTGGAAAATTCAGGATCCTTCAAATTATTGTTCATCGTCAGCATCAGGATTCTGCTAGCATCCCTTTCCCACCACAGAGAACTCTCTGTTTTCTGCAGATATCAAACCTTTTTTGGTCTTGACAAACACAAAACAGTCTGTGCATTACAATAGGAAGGCTTGTTTCATTTTTTTTATCTCGTACAATTTCTTGTGTGTCCCAGTCTTGTTTTCATCTCAATTTCCAATATTTTGACCTCTCTGGCTATAGATATATCAAAATGTCACTATAAAGTAAAAGCCATGTAGTATAAAAAGAAAGCAGATCAATGGGAGTTCCTGAAGGCAAACTGAGTTATATAAAATGACAACAATAATAATCTATAATTCTCTGTCCTTGGGCACACACCCTTTCTGTCTGGAGAAATCATCCATCTTGGCTGTAGCGCAGATTGTCAGAAATTCCAAAATAAGACTGTAAAACTATCGCTGGTCCCAAGGACCATGCGAGGAGCTCTGGCAACATAGCTGGTCTTCTTAGCTCCAACCTCCCAATCAGCACTCTGAGCCGACAGTGAGCCTCATCTAATGAGCTAATCTTACGGGCTTGCTGTGCCACCAGAAGTCATGTTCCAGCTGCACAACATGCTTTACTGTAATCACAAAGTGCAACATGCCATTCTGCACAGTTGGGCCACTGCAGCAAACGGCGAGCAGCCAGGGATAGAAACCGCCATCCCCTTGAGCAGGCCTGGTGCCTGCAAGTTAGCACAGGAGTGGCCAATGGGTGAAATGGGGCAGGGAGGGGGAGGAATGGGGAGCAGAGCAAGGAAGAGGGTGTTTCAGGCTGGGAAGGGGGCAGTATTGGTGGCAGCAGTGCCACTGATATTCTATCCTCCTTTCTGGCCTACTGGTCTACTTGGACTTGCACCAGCAAAATCATTGGTGCAATTCTGCATAGACTCATTCAAGCATCAGAAGCTTACTTCCGCGCAAGAGAACAGACACCTTACGTGAAGAAGACTCCTGCAGGATGTAACATGGACTTCGGTGTCACAGTTGCATTGGCAGGGTACAGTAGGTTTGGGTTGTGTGTGTGTCCCCTTATGCACGCCCCTTTCAAGAGCAGTTTCTGCTACTGTGTCAGAAGATCCAGATGGAACAAAACAGAAAGGGGCCAATTGCCTTGTTCTTCTGGCATCAGGGCAGTGGTGTCATCTAAATGATTTAACAACAGGTACTCACTTTTGATTGGCACATGTCGGGACCCGCCCACCGGAAGTGACGTCATAAGCCGGAAGTGATGTCGTGGCAAGAAGTGACATGAAAAAAGCCCTTTTTGAGGCCTCAGACAATTTTAAACTGACCCAACAGTTGCAACAGTATTCCACAGCACCCCCAGAACACATTAAGGAGGCCTGGCATCATGTTAAAGTGACGCAACAGTTCCAAAACCCCAGAGCAGCTCATTTTTCAGTGGCAAGGCAAGGCAAGGCTCCACTCGCTGCCTGCCTGCCTGCCTGGCTCTGAGAACGTGCAGGCAACTCAAACGTGCAGGAAATTCAAATGTTGCAGGGGGCGGAGTCAACATGTGGGTGGGCGAATGGGTGGGGCCAACTGTAATCCTAGAAACCGGTACTCGCGTACCCCCGCGTACCCCCTGCATGACATCACTGCATCAGGGCTCCACACGGTGGCAATGGTTAGATCATCTGTATGTTAAAAGTTCATTTGGTTTGCACCTTCATCTTCACCACTCTCTTTCTTCCCTTCTGAACCACGGAGCTGTGCCATCGGCCATTGCTCAGAGTCTCAGCACCCAAAACAGATTTCCCCCATGTTAGCAAATTAACATGGGCAGATTGGAGAGCACACCCAGATTAAAAGCACACCCAGTAGCACCTGGTACTGTCAAAAGTCTGAGGCACATAGTATCACATAGTAAAACACTTCTTCCAGTCACACATCCCTGTCAAAACAACTGGTCAAAACAACTGACATCTGTGGCCAGTTCAGCCAATACTGTGTTACACCATGTGTTAAAAGGCATCTATGCTCACAGTCTGTACACATTCTGGCCTCCTCCCTTTACCCTGGTAAATCTTCCAATCCCATGGGTGTGCTTTTAAAGTAGGTTTATCATATTGGCCCCCTGATGTGATTAAGGAAACTGGTGCAAATTCCCTCATATATCAGAGGAAGGGAGAAAATGCATGCGTGAGGGAAAAACAGGGTGGGGGATGGGCAGAGTGAATTGGGCCTGGGAGGGTGTGAGTCCTGTGGCAATGGAATCTGCCAAATCCTGACCCCCTTCCCTGGCCTGATGCATCTTTGTGGGTCCATGCAAATTTCTGCCACCCATATCGCTGGTGCAGGTCTGAGTAGACCCATTGGGACAGCCTGGGCCTTCCCCAATGGCAAATGCACAAATGTTCCCTTACACCAAGGAGGCCGCAACGTGCCAACATGCCCTCAGGATACAGCAGTTGCCGCATGGGGGGTTATGGTGGATTGGACCGTAACTCTGCTACTTAACAGGAAGTAGAAAACTTTATCATGAAAGTTCAGCTACTATTTTCATAGTTATTTATACAATCACAATTACCAAAACTGATATTCCAGTTTATATGTTTGTTCCACTGATATGAGAACATTAGTAGAACTGGAAAGGATGGTCCCTGGCATTTGATTTATTTTCTATTATCCTTGGGAAAAGTACATCCATAAATGAAGGCAGAAAGGTCGTACTGTATCACCTTCATGGGTAGCTGAATCATAATAACCTTGCTTTAGAATTCAAATTTGTTAGGTCAGGTTAGCCTGCTTCAACACATGCAATGTCGCTATAGATTGATATAAAAATGAAAGCAAGAGTGGAGAAAAAGAATGGAAGGATTTTCAAACTGTTTGAATGTGCCTGAAAATATTCAGCTAAGGTTGTGAGCCCATTTACTTGAATGTAAGTCGTGAATCCAGTGGAACATCTCTGCGTCAATATGAGTTCAGAGATCTTGGTTGGAATTAAAAAAAAAAAAAGAGGGACGACTTCTTTGTAAATGGAGTAGAGTTTGCACAGTAAGTCCCATCAAAACCAATGGAATAAGGTAGTCATAATTAACAAAATGTCAGTTCTCATAATGACAGTAGTAGTGAATGACACCCTTCCACACACATCAGCACAATTTAGGATTGGAGTTGGCAAATTGATGTCTGTACCCCAAACATCAGAAAACAGCTCACAGCCCAATCCAAACCTACCTTAGGGCCGGCACAAGTCCCTTGTGCTAGCCTCCAGCTGTCGTAATTGCAGGGCAAAGCACATTTATACCATTTTTGAAGGGATAGGCCAGGCCACATCCTTGCGCTGGCCTTGGGGAGCCAACTCCTGGGCCTGGAGGCCCAAAGGTAAGGCCAGCCTTGTGAGGCTGGTATAGGGACTTGGGGAGGGCAGTGGGAGGGATAGGAAGATGGGCGGAATGGGGTGAGGGAAGGCGGGGAAACGGCGGGCCCGTTTGGGTGGTCCAGCTTGGGTAGGGGGTGGAGATAAGATCTTTGGATCCAACTCGGAGAGCCACAGCTCTGAGTAGCCCCATTTGGGGCAGTACATGTTACATGAGGGAAGGGGAATATTTTTGCCTTTCCCAGGGTACTGTTGGCAGCAACTCCATGCCCCGGGCTGGATATGGGGCAGATGTGTTGGCCTGCCTATTCCAGCCCAAGGTTTGGATTTTACTCTTAGTTCAGCACTCCCAGCAAATAAGTTGTGGGTTATTTATTGTTTTTGCATATAGTGCACTTTATTATGGACCTTTTACGCTGCCTTGGGCATTTGCTTCAGCATGGGAAAGGCGCCATATCATTTTTTTACTTAATAACTAAAAATATTCAGAACACTATAATCTGGCAAATAGGAGTTTTCATCCTTGAGATGTACACTTGTACATGTCACCCTGACGTTTCACTTTAAAAAAAAAAATGGCTTGAGATCATTTGATGCAGCCCTGCCATGCTCCCTGATGGTGACACTAGAGGAAGAGGTAAGCCCCCACCCATTCCCTTGTCACCTGCTCTCCAAAGCTGAGGGAGACAGCAGGCAGCAGGAATTGGTTGCGGGGCATCTCCCATCATTTTGCCACTTTCCCTATCCTGCCATTTGAAGGAAGCCATTCAGCTGACCTCGGGGTATGCTATCCCTACCTGTTTATCCCTTATTTCAATAATCTGCCACCTCATTTCATGAGGTGTTTAGCAATCCTCTCTCTCTCTCTCTCTCTCTCTCTCTCTCTCTCTCTCTCTCTCTCTCTCTCTCTCTCTGTGTGTGTGTGTGTGTGGGGGGGGTATCTGATAATGGCTGTCTGATTTCCACTCAGGGTTCATGCAGTCAATATGATAATATCAAGATCTCTTCTTCAAAGCAAGAAGTATAGCCCTATATCTGGTTTTGTGATGTCAAATCTGATTGGCTACAGGGTGATGACTTAATGATAACTCCAAGCAATAGCAAGAAGCACCATCTTCACTTTGAAGTGGTGCTAGAGAGGCAATTTAACAATTTTGCCCCAATTTGCTGCCCTCACTCTGCTTCTCTGCTGCAAATTACCTTTCTCTGATCTGCTTTTGAATGTAAAAGATATACATCTGTTGCACATGTAACATGTGGTTAGCCCTGAAGGAAAGAGACATGAAAACGCTAAGCTTAAGAAACATAAAGGCCAACCACAAGGAAGACATTGTTGAAGGCCCTTGCTATTATTTGTAGAGCTGAGGGCTGTTTGCTTTCTATGAAAACCTTGTCCCAATCATTTTCATGCATTAAGCGAATCCTGGATTTTCCAGATGTTTAGAGTGCAATCCTAACTTGGGGCAGGTGCAGACAAGCCAGCTGGCCTGTGCTCCATCCTAACCAAATTAGAAGGAAGCAGCAGCTTAGCATAGGGCAAGGTGATGAATGTCCCCTTGCCCCGTGGTAAATTGCAGGCAGCTCATTAGAGCTGCTTGGAGCCTCAGTGGCACGCAGTGCCCCAAATTCAGGCAGCACAGTATGGGACCGGGGGGTTGGATGCGGCCAAAGGGTGGCATCCAGGTTCCACCCTCTCCCTGGGCCGCCCCGCTCACCGGAATGCCCTTCCCACACCCCGTTCTGCCCCCCTTCCACCTTTCCCCTGCCCAGAAATGGCCCTGTGTCAGCCGAACTCAGCTGGCGCTGGACCGGCCTATCTGCAGGCCTTATTCACACGCCTGGGTCAACACAAATGCTTGCATCAGCCCAGCACCTCCCCAGCTGACACAAACGTGTTTACAGCATGGTTGTGATAGCCTTGGGCCACATGCATTGGCCCAAAGGGTTTTTTGGCTTGCACCCATAGTATTTTAAATGGTTGTGTAATTTCAGATCATAATCTTGTAAAACCAAATGGATGGTCCTTGCAGTTTCCATAAGTTCAAAGGGTAGAAAAAAAAATTCACAATGGACATGGGGCTGCTTTCAAAAACAGCAACCCCAAGATGAGTTCTTCACTCAATCCCATAACATGGGTAGCCCAATCCTATCCAAGACTTATGCGGATGGCTCTCTTGATCCATCAGCATAAGACCTGGACTGATGGCCGGAAAGACATTCACTGTCCAGCAGCCCATGGCTGCCAGGTCAAATGGCCACATGCTGTACATGGGCAACAGTGGCTGGCTGAACCCCAACCGTTGCCAGTACGTTGGCATTGGAGGGCAGTTTGGAGAGGCTTGTAGGCAAATCGGGATGGAGAGTGGGCCAGGCTGGGGGTATTTCAGGGGTGGGAGGGGCAGAATCTCAGCAGCGGCCACACATGCTCCTAGTATATTGGAATGCTATTTTCAGTGACAGGTCCATGTTGATTATACCATCTAATTCCATTCAAAACCTTCCTTATTTTGAGTTGTTGATCTAGCAATCTGACTTGACCCATCAGAAGACAGATGAAGCATTCACATAAAAGTCTTGTAAATCAGTAAAAAATATGGGATGAAAAAGATAAACAACTCTTTTTTTCCACAGAATTTGGGAGTTTCAAAGAAATACAACTGGCTATTGCTGGTATTATACATTCAGTACAGAGACACAATGTAGCTTTTCACAGCCCATAAATACAAGAGATAATAATGGTGTTAAATCAAGCTGCATACATTTGGGATGAAGGACTGTTATAACTTTAGCACGCATGGTGGGTGATTGAAGGATTTCTGCACATAACAGTAGGTGCTGCAAATAGCATTGGGAGCACTGTTTATATCCCCAATGGGAAGAATATCTGCAAGGTATGAATTGGTATGTAATTCTCAAGGTATGAAACTGGTGTCCACTTCTCAGCTTGCATGTAGTCACCCCAAGAAATAAAAAAAGAGCTTCTAGGTCAGTGTGGGTTGGAAACCACTTGGTGGGTTACAACCTGATGTCAGGTGGATTGCCGAAAGCTGGGAGCAGCCATCTTGGAAGCTGCAGACCTTACTCTTGATATATTCCTTTTGTGAGTGCTATTTACATTTCAAGTGAGTTTTTAAATTTTTTTTTAGTTCAGTGTTTTTACATATTTTGTCCTCATTCTGCTTTCTGTCAGGGATATTTCATGGTTATGCAATTGCTGCAGTCCAAGAATGCCAGTTTGCATTTCAGGAGTGTCATTTTATTATGTCACCATGACGGCACTTTCAGCTTGATGATGTCGTTTCCAGCCATGACATTTCTTCCAGGTTAATGACATCACTACGGTGGGTCCCAACATGAGTTCCATTCTAAAAAGTGGGTCCCAGTGCTAAAAGGTTTGCAAACTATTGCTGTAGATAATGGTGCAACTCCTTGCATTCCCAATACAGTATAGAAAGGAGTGGTGGGAACAGTCAAACTAAGGCTGGATGTGGTTCATGCGCCAAAAGTTGGCCATCTCTGATGCAAAATAATAGGGACAAACACAGAACTATCTTCTTGAAGACCAATAATTGAAAATCAATACTTGCCTATTTGAATTTGATTAACAGTGCAATCCTGATCGGCACCCCCACGTCGGCGCTAAGGCAACAGGACCAGCGCTGGGCCTCTCTCTCGCCGACCGAAACCAGTCAGCCCGAGGGAGGCTCCATGCCGAGGCGGCACGGGGATTGGAGGGAGGGAGGCAGAGCAGGGTGTCACTTGGGCGTGACGTGAGCGGGCTTGGGAGGTGGCCATACGGTCACTTCCTAAGCCCATCAGGGAGGCCACGCGGCCCCAATTTGGGCCACGCAGTCTCCTTGGATCTGTGCCCGCTCTTTAGCAGGTGCAGTTCCGAGGAGCACATAGGGGAGGCTGGAGCCTCCCCTACGTTAAGGGAGTGCACGCTCCCTTGCCACAGGGAGGCTCCAGCCTCCATCTACCCAATGCTGGATAGGCTGCTGGCTGGCCGGTGCTCCTACCCCAGTGCTGGGTAGGATTGTGCCCTAAATCTTTTCAGTTAGTTGCTATACTTGCAGAAACACATTGCAGAGTCCTATATTGGAATGTTGAGATTACCAGAGCCACACCCACTCTGCCATGCTGCCTTATATGTCAGAAATTGCAAGCTAACAGAGGTGTAAACAATTTGGAAACCATTTTAGATTGTTTCCCCATACGACAAAAGAATGTCGTTGCTCTTTAACTCTGTAGGTGCTAACTTGAATCGGGTTTTGTATGTTTAGTGTAAACCTGGTCCCAATAGTACAGCTGGAGTTATGGAGTAAGGAGTACAGTAGTGAGGGCTCTCCCAAGGATTCTGGGGGCATCATACTGTACTTGCCCTGTTTTCACTCATGTTCACCTTAACTGGGAATCTGATTTGTGAGTTCAGGTTTTCAAAGTGCTACTTTATGGAAATGGTCTATTCTCAAAGTCCATAGAAACAAGTTATAAAATATTGGCAACAAAGGACTGAGGCAGCCCACAGTGCCCTCAATTATACACTTCTAGTCATCAATCATTAATTTTGCTTACTATTTTATGGAAGACATACTCAGACTAACAAAGCATCTTTTAACTGTCTCACAGATGGTAGAAGTATTTTGAATAATTTGGCCTTGGGAGTCATCAGGTTTAAACCGTTGTGACTTGATTAATTTTAGTTTACAAATTCAGTGAAGAGTATGGTGCTACTAACAGTTCTCTTCCAGGTCTGTCTTATAAATCGTATGCTAAGGATTGGAATCTCAAACATATGACAGAAAATTTCTCACAGTGGGACTTCCATTGTCAGAACACTTTAACCATCATCTGGCTTCAAGCTGCAAAAGAAGTTGCATATTACTTCTGTATTTCTTCCTTAATTAGGATTTCACGTCAATGAAAATTCAATGAAAATAGGACATATAAGGACATATAAGGACATCACACAGTTACACAGAACAGTTCTAAGCTCTGGTGCTAGATGTTACAGAGGAAGAATGACAGCAGTTTGTTTACTACATTTTTATCTGCTTTTCTTCCCATACAGGGACCCAAAGCAGCTTACAAAAGATCATAAAAAGAGAAAATAAATAAATTCATAAAATTGCAATTAAAACTACAGTGGGCCCTCAATATCTGTGGGGGGTTGGTCCCCCCGGATACCAAATTCTGAAACCTGCAGAATTTGAGGCCTACCCCCATCCTCCGGAACTCAGCTCTGATCTGATTTGTCCCTTCTAAGGCCCACTGGGGGTGTGCGGAATCGCCCACAGCTTCTGGGGTGTCAGAACGGCCACTTAGGGCATTTTCATTAGCTCAGGCCAAAGTGAAAGGCTGCGGCTGCAAATGGGTCTGTAGCCCAGAACTATAAATCTTTGTTCAGAACTATTTACAATTCAAAGAATTATAAAATATTATAAAATACTACACTGTAGTATACTATCCTCCCCTGTCAGATACTTGTGATCTCTTTTATCAGGCAAATATAATCTTCATACTTCCTTGAACAGAAAAGTCAAAGAATTATACAGAAAGCAACCACCTGGTGTACACATTACCTTACCACTGATCAGGAACTAACAGCTTCACATGCTTCTGCGAGCACATGCATATATTCTGTGATGTTGTCACCAAAGTCTCATATAAACTTTCTTCTTTGCTGGCTCATTGTTGCGACTGAAGAACTGTGTACTTGGAGATGAAATGGTGGAGGCACATAAAAGAGGTCATGCATGCAGAAAGCCCTGTTAAAGTACCAATAATTCATGACTAATAAGAAAAAGGTAGACCTGTCAAGAGTGGAGCAAATGGCATGACCCCAAATAAAATTGCTGAAATGAATAAACAGGCCCCAAGATACCCCATTGTTTACGCTGATTAAGAAAACCAGGTAGAACAAATTGCTTTGATATTCTTAACCTTGAGCTGCAACAATTAAACAGGGTTTGCTTTACACCTTCCATGGTTGCTGAGGGTTATGTATTGAGAGTTATGTGGCGTATTATTACAGGACTGAATTAATAACATTATGCTTCTTCTTAATCAAAGTATACATAAGGCAAGGTTATGTCCCTCTCCTCCTCTGGGGTTCCAAATTGCATGTGAATATTCCTTGGGAGCATGTATACGCTAGTCAGCCCAGAAGTTACATGCATGCTAAGAGGCTGACTAACAAACGTTAGTACCAACAGTGTTCAAATACATGAACACTGAAACAGATTTCAGAGTTCAACAAAAGGAGCATCTGATAATTCTCTAGAGAAGCCAAATGTGTTCCTATAGGAGAAGTGAAATTTTTCAGGAAGGCTCTGCACATCCCTAGGAACCTGTGCTGAACTCCCACCCCATCCCACCAGTAGCGCAGCCAGAGGGGAGCACAGTAGGTATATCAGGCACTGCAATGTAAGAGGCTCCTCCCCCTTGCCATTAGCGCCATTAGGAGCAGCAATGGCAATGTAGCATTTACACACTCCCTCTCTGCCTGGTCCCTGCCCCGTTCCTCCCCCTCCCCACTCCACTCCAGTCCATCCCCTGCCCTCCCACCCCCACCTGCATCATCTTACTGGTGCCAGGGCTGCCATGGTGGCCTTTGTTGCCCAGCCACCATCGCTCACCATGTGCGGTAGCAGCCAGGCTGTGCTCGATGGAATGTTGTGCTTTGCAAAAGCCATAAAGAAGCATGCACCACCATAATGCACAGCCCGCTGACTCAGCAGCCCAATACAATTGAGCTGTTAGTTAGGGGAAAGTAATCTGATCGTTGTTTCATGACACAGATATAATATGCTATCAAAATTTCTCTTTAAAGTAACTGAAATTTCTGTACAAAACAATGGTCAAATACCCTTCAAATTTTAAGCACACTTCCTTTTATGACTGCTGTATATTATGCATATGCTTTTATCAATTCAATACTAATTTTGTCATGGGCATTAATTTATAATGTGATAGTGACTTATGCATATACTCATTATTTACTGCTTTTTACCGGCAGAAGCTCATTTCCGAAGTTTATAGCTTTCAGGTCATAAATTTTAATTTGCTTTTTGTTCTTCAGTGCCTTTGTTTATGGTTTCATTGGACTGCTGCTCTCTATGCAGTTGTACTGCTTACAGTGGACCATTTTTTCCCACAGAACAATGATAGGCATTGAATGGGTTAATTCAGAGTGCGAGAACAATTTTTTAGTATCGTAAAGCCAGATGGGTCCCAATAGAACGTCATTTTAAAAAGTGGGTCCCGGTGCTAAAAAGTTTGGGACATTGTCAAGTATGTTTGGACCACTCTTGGAGTTGTAGAGGCTAGCACACAGATGTGCACCACCCTCCCTGGCTCCAAGAGTGGTCTAAACGTGCTTTACGGCGGCCCTTGTGCCGGCCAAACTTTGCTGACCTAAATGTGCTGGCTTAACTCCAGATTAGGATTGTGCTTTCAGTTGGACTTGGCTACAGGGATGTCACATCAAGATCCTGAAGTTCAAAATGTACCACTGCCTCTGCATCACAGCTGTAATCTGAGAATGGCTTTTGGGATGAGTCTTTGATCAGAAAATAATTCACAACATTACTTCTCAAACATTGAAGAACTGAAGTTGCTATTCAAGAGTTTGCTTCAAATGCACCGAGAGAAGTGCTCTGTTTATTTCTAAAATATCTTCAGCTTAACCACATGTCTTGAACAGCAGGGAAACAGGCCGGCTCGGCTCCTTGCTGGTGGCAAGGAGGGGACATGATCCCATGACCCCTGGGGGCAGTCTGGAGGGTCTAAGCTCCCGGGTATCATGATACCACATCACCTTGTTAGGAACGGCGGGCCCCTTTGACCCACCATCCCATTCATCAGATTGTCAGGAGTGTTTGATCCTCCTGACCCAACAATCCTGTACCAAATACCACAGAGACAGAGAGAGACTGCAGCTTGAATTTCTGCACTGCAGTAAAGGGAGGGGCAGGACCCAAGTCCAAGACCCCCTCCCCGAACAATACACAAATACACATTTTATACACAAGTCCCTCCTCCGTCCACAGTCCCTCCTCTGCTGGCCATTGACTAAGCTACTTAGAGGGTACAGCCTTTCCGTCCGCCTACTACATGTTTTCTCCTTGATATGTACCCCACCCTTGCAGACATCGCATGTACATTTAAATCAGCTTTTGGGCTTCAAGAGGCGTACACTGGAATATGTGTTTTTTTCATTAAGCGTGCACAATTTGCTACAACCTTTGTACACTTTTCACCTTTAATTAACCCTCCTTGTTAGATGGATAACACACTTGTGTTTTGCCTCGTTAGAGCAGAGGCACCTGCATTACTCCCTAAATATTTTTGGTGCAAAACCTTTGAAGCTTCTACTTGCTTGTTAATGAATAATTCTATTGAGTGAAGCTATTCTGTGTGCTAGCTACTTTCTCCAAATTGCAGGCTTCATCCCCTGTTCTCAGCCTTCTGAGAGCACCCAGTCCCAATTCATAAGCTCTCAGTTCCTTTTTAGTACTTTTAGCTTGTCTGCCCCAAATCACAGATGTTATGATTTTTGCCCTAAATATTTATTCCTTACAACCTTTTACAGCTTTTTCCAAAAAAACATGTTTTCCGTTGATTCTGATCACTTAATTCCTTGTATTTGATTTTAAAATACAACCCTAAATACATTCTCAATGGCATTATTCCTTAAGTACCAGGAACCATTAACTTGATACACTTTGTGAAAATGGACAAAAACACAGCAGGAAATATGCTTGGAATACAACAGAATCTATTTTGCAATCCATTCATGTTCAGTGTTTGAATTTGGTACTTTGAATGACACCCGAAGCAGACATTGTTTGCCTACATTTGAAAGCCTTGATAAATGTACTGTCTCATTCAAACCTAAACAACATAATTTTTAAAGTTGTATCACAATACCCGGGAGCCTGGCCCTTCCAGACTGCCCCCAGGGGTGGTGAGATGATGTTCCCTCCCGGCCACCAGCAACCTCCAGTGTCCCATTAGGCATTACCTTAGCCCAACCAGTAGTGTAGCACAGCATCAAGACTGGATTCAGCTAATCCCCACTCCCAGCCCACAAGGCACACCATGGAGTAAAATATAACGATTTATTAAAACTACAGGTTACAGCATAGAGGTTTAATAAGCCCTTTCAAAACACAGGCCAAAGCATGGCATAACTACACGATGCTTAATGCAAAATAAGAAAACATTTATCTCCTAGTCTAATTACATACTACCTATCACTCACCCAGCAAAAGGACAGAACTAGGTGTGAAGAGGGCAAGATGGTCTCTCCTCGCAAGACTCGAAAATCTGAGTCTTTGTTCGTACTTTTTCTCCCACGCCTTCCCAGCCCCCCTTGTCAGCCAGAAGCAAAACAGCTCCTGGTACAGAGAAGGTGTCCTTGGGAGGTTTCCCTGCTAGAGGCCACTCTATCTTGCTCCGGCCGTTGAGCCAGACACAAAATGGATCTGAACTGGGCCTGTTTCCCTGCTAGTCACAAGTTGCCATAGAAGATTTCTGGATTTTGGATTGTAGGCCTGGCACATGAAACACGCAATAACCAGTTATACTGTTGGATAAGTTTTCCCCTTCGAACCATAGATATTTTAAGTATGAATTTGCAGTATTTCAAGAAGCATTTTCTTTTCTGAGTTGACTTCTGGAATGTGTAAAATATAAATGTGCAAAATATTATCTTTTTGTGTGCAATTCAATATGGTAGCAGTATATGCCATTTCAATAGCATCATGATTTGACAAACCATTTTTCCCTTTGGCAGAGACACTATCAAAGGACAAGGAGAGTTTAGGCCTGGTTCAATACTGGAACTCCATGTGTGCCATCAGAATATGTGAGTTAATTGCATTAATTTAAAATATATTGTATTGAGGTAAGCCAAGATAGTATGGCAGCATTATCTGTAGAGGGAGATGTGCAGTGACCGATGCATACTTATGAGAGTTGTTAATATCATGACTGAATGGTGCTTATGTGAATCAGCTAACAAAAAGACTTTGTAGATTGGGAATTGGCTGAATGTTGATGCCTTCTTGCTCATTTCATTATTAGATAGACTATATAGGTTTATTATGTAGTTATTTCACCTCAGAAAAAAACAGAATCATGACAGAAGGGTAATATTTCCCAGTTTTAGCCCTCATATTTGAAGTATTGGGAGAGTAATATTAACTACATTTATTTATTTATTTATTTATTTATTTATTTATTTATTTATTTATTTACTAGCTTTTTGTTACCCGGCGTTGCCCGGGTAACAAATTTTCCCAACAGGGCATGGTGGACATTTCATTTCGCACCCCATCTCACACCCCATGCCAGCGGGGACCGAACCCAGAATCCAACGGCATTGGGAGCATCACCGCTTGTCTTGGCGACCACGAAAACTACGGATCTGACGCCGATATTGGCCGTTTTCGATCATTTTTATGTGGCGCCCCCATGCACCCCCACCCGTGGGGGCGCTAGGGGGGGGCCGTACCCCTGCAGCATTTGTCACCAGGCTGCAAGGCATATGTGTACCAAGCTTGGTGTAAATTGCTCCAGGCATTCCAGAGTTATGCTGGAACATACATACATACATACATACTGATGTCGGTCATTTGGGGCATTTCATTTTTCACCCCCCTTTTTTTTTTTTGAAGATGATTTTATTGATTTTTTAACTATAAAGATATAGTCAAATACATGGGGTAGGAAGACAAAGGGTTAAACAATAGGAATTTGGAGGTGGTTCGAGAGTTACATCAGTAAAAGCACCTAACAATTGCTTACTACAATATATTCCATCTGAAAGAATGTAATTGCTACAGCCACATAGAAATATATGTATTATTCATTATTGATTTCAATCTACAATAGCTTTACAATAAGTTAGTTCAATCAAAAACCAGAAAAATATATGGGGGGAAAAAGTAGAGAAATTGAAAAATGTATATATTCATATATCTAATTTATAATAAGAAGGAAATAGGAAAGAAGATAGTATATAAAAATATGAAAAAGAAGCAGGGAAGTAAAGCTTTATAACATAATATCGCTTGGTAGTTATAATAATCTATCAAATGATTCTTTATATCTCTATCTTATAAATTTCTAGCTCTTTTAATTGTAATTTTAATTTCTATCTTTATCAAGAATAAATAGGAGTACTCTGTTCACTTGCCTATATTCCAAAATCCAACATTGTTATTTCTATCACAGAAACATCAAATATATTTACTTATTAAACTTACGACAGCATGATTTGAGATAGGAAAAAAAATGACAAGGAAAAAAAAATGAAAAGAAGAACCCCAGAACTTTCTTAGACATTCCATTGGGTCTTAATAATTTCACCATTTTTTCTAATATAATTCCTTTAAATATAAACTTGAATTATCACGTACTAAAAAAAAGAAAACAAAAGGAATCCGCTTTACAATATAATCTTGATGCAACATACAAGCTTACAATCTTATCCTTCGCTTCCAAAATCAATACCCAATAGCAACCACTTCTCTCAGCCACATACAACGAAGGAAAGGAGGAAGCCTCTCTACATCCCAAACTTACTATTTCCCTTATATTCACCATCTATTAAATATTTCTAAAACAAAAATTTCCCATTTTTCAAATTTTCCTATCACTTTTGTTACAAAAGCCAAACTACTACAAATTTTTAGAGACAAATATCTGGTTAAAGTTCCCCAAGGGAACAGTCAGCTAGCAGACCTCCTCTGCCACCAGGGTCTGCGAGCCAACAGTTAAAATATCTCTTCTTCATTCAGTCCTCTTCTTCCTAATATTCTTCACATGCAAAAAAAAACCCCCACATCCAACTTAAAATGGGGGGATCAAACTTCCCTAATTAATCTGCCCGACTTCCTTCTCCTGCTTTATTAGAAACTTTATTAGAAACTCCTTCAATCCTTCCAACAAAGTCTACTTCAATCCTCAGCATCCATGGAAATTCTTCAGTAGTTCTTAAAATCTGGTTGTAAATCTTTCGCCTTTCCTCAGTGACCATGTTGTCTGTCGCCATTTTAAATAATCTACGCAGTTGGAATTCAGACTCCTCCATCTCTCACAGCACAAACAAAGTACTCAGTATTTTTCCAAACTTCCCATGCTTCAAAGAAAGAATTACAAAGAGAAAAGAATGATGCACTTCAGTGGGAATCTTGTAACTTAAACTGGATTTAGACCCACTGGAACTCTCAATGGCCCGCAGCCAAACTTTATGTGCAATTCGCGCCTCGTTGTTTTCATCAGCACAATCCATTTGTGTCTTCTTGTTACTTCTTCCCAAACGCCTTGTCTCTATATGGAGCCCCATAGAGACCTTTCAGATGTTATCCTTCAAATTCTTCCGAGATGTTTTCCCTCTCAAATGAAAACCGACAGCATAGCCTGCAGCAAGGCAGGAACTCTTAAGTTCTCTGTTACAAGTGAAGGCATCGTTTGCCTCCAAAATTGGCCACTTTTGGAGGCTAGACACCAGCTGCTCTAGCCTAACCCTAGCTCTCCTGTTGCGTTAGGCCAGAATCTCTATGCAGAGATTCCGGAGAAGAACAAAAGCTTCAATCGCTCCCTTCCCTCTCGGTAAAGAGTGACCACCATGCTGGAAGTCTCCGCCCACTCCATTTTTCACCCCTTCTCACCCCCTGTCATCTCCACGCTGGGTCCAGGGGTGCAGAGGGCTAGGGGGGACCGACAGTGCAGGGCATGGCAAGAATTACCTGCGAGGCAGATAGAGGTTCGACATGACCGGTTTATTCGGGTCAACGATTTGACATTCATGGGGGCCCGTGACTTCACAGGGACCCCCGATAGTCCATATAAGTGGTGGCGGCTGTTGTGAATTTGTGTGAATAATAGCAGAGTTGGGGGCTTGGAGACCCATCCCAGCGCTTGCTTTAGCGCTCCGAAGCGAAGGAACGAAGCGATCGCCACATTTCCATAACAAAGCCTCTTTATTGTAGCGAAAGTGAGATAGGTGAAAAGTTTCAGTCTGCCGGCTAGGAAAGCCGGTGAAGTCTTTGCCGCTCGCAGGCGGCGTTTCAGTGCAGCTTTTACATCTTATGCACACACAGTGAAAAACTCCTTCTACACAAGAACAAAGGGATGCAGCCAGAGTATATCTGGTAGGTGGATACCTGAAGACCCCTTGTGCCCCATCTTACCCAATGGGGTGACCCTTAGAACACTATGATCTCATGGGAATGTGCAGTGTTTGCAGCCAGGGCTTCCCGTGTGAAACTGCCTGCTTATGTTACACTATCAGAAAGGGAGTACAACTACTGTCCAAGCTAGTTGCCCTAACAAGCTGGGAAGCTGCCTGCTGAAGGACGCACAGGTGCTCTATCTGATTCTGAGACGGAGAGACGGAATGCCAGTTTCACCCAGTTCTGGACTGTGAGATGTGAAACTGCAACACCCCCCC
>JAJKFI010013605.1:0-21616 GCA_029204185.1 Lerista edwardsae
GCATATGAAAGACAGGGCTACTACATCCAGAGCCACAGAAACAGTACGGCAGCGTGAAACCCGACTACAGGAAATGCGACATCAAGCCACAAAATCCCGCAGTGCCCAACATTTCAACTTAGCATTGGAAGGATTCCACTACGATTTACATAAGGACTACACACAACATGTAACAATTGGAAAAATGGAAATCGTTTGCACTTACTGTCAAGCCAAAAGATTTACATCTGAGTCTCCTGGTATTTGCTGCAAAAATGGTAAAGTTAAACTCTGCCAACTGGAACCACCACCACAGCAACTCTTGACTTATACATCAGGAGACACGTCAGACTCAAAGCACTTCCTTACAAACATTAGAAAATACAACTCCTGTTTCCAAATGACATTGTTTGGCGCCACATCAGTTGTTGAACAGCCCGGATTCCCATCAACATTCACAGTGCAAGGGCAGATTTACCATAAGGTGGGATCATTGCTTCCCCTGCCAGATCAACCACCCAAATTCCTCCAACTGTATTTTATTGGAAACGAACAAACTGAAACTGACCAGAGGTGCACCTACATCTCAGGAACAAGATCTCACATTGTCCTAAACTTACAAAGGATGTTTTATGACCACAATGATCTTATTAAAACCTTTACAACGGCATTGGAACGTATGCCAACAGATGAATACACAGTAGTTATAAGAGCAGACCGAAAACCACCAGGCGAACACGAGCGCCGCTTCAATGCACCTCAGGTAGATGAAGTTGCGGTGGTTGTCTCAGGCAATGACTTTGAACAACGGGATATCGTCATTCAACGACGAGGCAAATCATTGCATCGCATTTCGGAAACCCATCAATCCTATGATGCTCTACAGTACCCACTCATATTTCCTCGTGGTGAAGATGGATACCATTTCAATCTGAGGATGGTCAACCCAAAAACAGGTGCAACAACCCACAAGAAAGTTTCAGCAATGGACTTCTACGCATACAGACTAATGGTTCGAGATACTGAACATAACCACATACTAAACTGCAGACAATTGTTTCACCAATTCATCGTTGACATGTATGCAAAGATCGAAAGTGAGCGTCTTCTTTACATTCGTCTCAATCAACGAAAACTGAGAGTTGAACAATACATTCACCTGAAAGATGCTTTGGCAAATGACGGAAATGTTGACAACATCGGTGCCTTAGTCATATTGCCAGCTACGTTTACAGGCAGTCCCAGACACATGCATGAATACACGCAAGATGCTATGACGTACGTAAGGAACTACGGGAGACCAGACTTATTCATCACTTTGACCTGCAATCCAACTTGGCCAGAGATCAAAGAAATGCTCACCAATGGTCAGTTACCCAGTGAGCGCCACGACTTGATTGCAAGAGTATTTAAACAAAAGCAACTAAAACTAATCAATGCTATAACAAAGGGCCATGTATTTGGAATTGCAAGATGCTGGATGTACACAATTGAATGGCAAAAGCGAGGACTGCCACACTCACATAATTTAATCTGGTTGCTTAACAAAATTCAGCCCACACAAATTGATGACATTATATCTGCTGAGTTGCCTGACCCAATACAAGATCCAGAACTTTTTGCTGTGGTAACAAAACACATGATCCACGGACCATGTGGACATCTCAATCCAAATTCCCCATGTATGAAGGACGGAAAGTGTAGCAAGAGATACCCACGACAACTGATTACAGACACGCAAACTGGCAATGATGGTTACCCTCTGTATAGACGGCGCGCTCCAGAAGATGGAGGCTTCACGGCAACAGTAAAACTACGTAGCAGCCCAGCAATAACAATCGACAATAGGTGGATTGTTCCCTTTTCCCCACTTCTGTCAAAAATGTTTCAGACACACATCAACGTGGAATACTGCAACAGTGTGAAATCCATTAAATATGTTTGCAAGTATGTTACTAAAGGGACTGATATGGCTGTTTTCGGCATAAGCAATGACACCACACATGACGAAGTGATGCAATATCAGTTGGGAAGATACATTAGCAGCAACGAGGCTGTTTGGCGAATCCTAGGATTTCCAATTCATGAACGACACCCTACTGTAACTCACCTCAGCATCCACTTAGAAAATGGTCAGAGAGTTTATTTTAGAACAGAAAATGCCGCTACAGTGGTTGCTTCCCCACCAAACACTACCTTAACAGCCTTCTTCCACCTATGCCAGCATGATCCTTTCGCAAGGACTTTGTTATATCCTGAAGTACCTCGATACTACACATGGAATGCATCAACAAAACTTTTCTGTAGAAGAAAACTAGGTCGCACCATCCCTGGACATGATGCAATTGCAAGTGATGCGTTAGGTCGAGTCTACACAGTTCACCCTAATAATGCCGAATGCTATTTCCTTAGGATCCTTCTTCACTCAGTTCGAGGCCCAACATCTTTCACGGACCTAAGAACAGTAAACGGCGAAGTATGCCAGACATTTAGACAGGCCTGTCAAAAGTTGGGTTTACTTGAAGGAGACCAGCATTGGGATAACACATTGCGAGAAGCTGAATTAATCTCCCTCCCAAATCAAATCAGAAACCTATTCGCCATAATCTTGACAACATGCAGTCCATCAAATCCACAAACTTTATGGGAAACATATAAGGAGGCCCTAAGTGAAGATATACTTGCCAAACTCCAGAGGGAAAATCCAACATTAAACATTACATTTGGCCCGGATATCTTCAACCAGGCTTTGATTCTTATTGAGGACAAATGTGTGGCCATGACCAATAAAACATTGCTACAACTCGGCCTCCTTCCACCCTTACGGGATAGACACGACGTACTGCACGCAGATTACCTACGAGAAAAGAACTACAACGTCGAAGAACTGACTGCATACGTAGCAGCCAAAACACCACTTCTAAATCACGATCAGAAAGAGGCATACCAAATTATCATGGATCACGTAGGCAAACAAGGTGGTATCATTTTCCTAGACGCTTCTGGGGGCACAGGTAAAACATTTTTAACTAACTTAATACTGGCCAAACTCAGGGCTCAGGGAGATGTTGCTCTTGCCATGGCCTCTTCAGGAATTGCCGCCACATTAATGGAAGGAGGAAGGACAGCCCATTCCGCACTTAAATTACCACTTGACATCGCTAGACAAGAAAATCCTACCTGCAATATAAGCAAGGCAAGTGGCCAGGCACAGGTGCTAAAAGCATGCACAATAATAGTATGGGATGAATGCACCATGGCTCACAAAAAAGCTCTCGAGGCCCTTGACGTCACTCTGAGAGATCTGAGAGGAAACAACAAGCTGATGGGGGGAGCTCTGGTACTCCTCTGTGGAGACTTTCGACAAACTCTGCCCGTCATACCAAAGTCAACACCGGCTGATGAAATCCACACGTGCTTAAAACATTCATTTTTGTGGAAACATGTGCAAAAAATTACTTTACACCAGAACATGAGAGTACATCTGGGGGATGAGGCTGCTCAAATTTTTTCAGACACACTACTACACATCGGAGAAGGTAAATTACCAATCGACTCTTCTGGCAATATAACACTTCCACCCAATTTCTGTAACGTGGTGTCATCTGTCATCGAACTAATACATGCAGTGTATCCAGCTATTTCCCACAACTACCACAATTTGCACTGGTTGCAAGAGAGAGCCATCCTTGCTGCTAAAAATGAAGATGTCCACGACATCAACAATCAAATTCTTGCCATGCTACCCGGCATGGCCACACAATACAACTCTATCGATACTGCAGTAGATGCCACTGAAGCTGTCAATTTCCCATCAGAGTTCCTAAACTCACTTGATCCGGCTGGAATGCCACCACACCACCTTTCACTCAAAGTGGGATCTCCCGTTATTTTACTACGCAACCTCCAACCACCAAAACTTTGCAATGGCACAAGGCTCTGTGTCAATAAAATGCTGGATCATATTATTGAGGCTACTATCTTAACCGGAAAGGGAAAGGGTGAAACAGTTTTCATCCCACGCATACCACTCATTCCAACGGATCTCCCTTTCAACTTCAAAAGACTGCAATTTCCACTGAGACTGGCATTCTCCATCACAATTAACAAATCACAGGGGCAGTCTATTAAATACTGTGGCGTGGATTTACGATCACCATGTTTCTCTCACGGACAACTTTATGTGGCTTGCTCACGGGTCGGGTCCCCCCAAAATTTGTTCATTTTAACTCCTGGAAGAAAAACTAAAAATGTTGTGTATAAGCAAGTTTTGACAAATTAATACTAGACTGCTTTACTACAGAATCTAAACTGTATTTGTACTTTCAATTACCTGTACATAAAACTACTTTGCTTTCACACTGTACCTACACTTCATTTCTGTGCAATACAACTTGCTGCCTACCAACACACACTGGGGGGGGGTCAGGGATGGAACAAATAACACTGGGGGATCAGGGATGGGACATATAACCACCCAGGCAATGCTGGGTACATAAAACAAACAAACAAACAAAATGCCCAGGGGTGGGGTTGCACATCTAATCTGTACTTTCCAGGGTTACCCAACAAACACTAGGAAGAAACACTGGGAGTGGTGGTGGTCACAGATGGGAGAAATAAACACCCGGTCACCGCTGCATAATTTTTTACAAAAAAAAACGCCCGGGGGTGGCCGAAAACCACTGAGGGGGGGGTCAGGGATGGGACATATAAACACCCGGGCGCATATAGGTTTCCTGCAGGCAAAGCAATACAGGGCCATCTGTATGCCTGGTGAGTGGCGGGGGGTCGGGGATGGCACATATAAACACCCGGGCGAAGCCGGGTACACAAAAGCTAGTCTTTATTAAACATGAACTGTTATTCCTTGGTGGCCAGATGATGTATTCCTTTAGCCACCACCCTCACTGACCACAAAGCACCAAAGCAGCTGACCTCGCAGACAGAACACTGGAAAATTCAGGATCCTTCAAATTATTGCTCATCGTCAGCATCAGGATTCTGCTAGCATCCCTTTCCCACCACAGAGAACTCTCTGTTTTCTGCAGATATCAAACCTTTTTTGGTCTTGACAAACACAAAACAGTCTGTGCATTACAATAGGAAGGGGCTTGTTTCATTTTTTTTATCTCGTACAATTTCTTGTGTGTCCCAGTCTTGTTTTCATCTCAATTTCCAATATTTTGACCTCTCTGGCTATAGATATATCAAAATGTCACTATAAAGTAAAAGCCATGTAGTATAAAAAGAAAGCAGATCAATGGGAGTTCCTGAAGGCAAACTGAGTTATATAAAATGACAACAATAATAATCTATAATTCTCTGTCCTTGGGCACACACCCTTTCCGTCTGGAGAAATGCATCCATCTTGGCTGTAGCGCAGATTGTCAGAAATTCCAAAATAAGACTGTAAAACTATCGCTGGTCCCAAGGACCATGCAAGGAGCTCTGGCAACATAGCTGGTCTTCTTAGCTCCAACCTCCCAATCAGCACTCTGAGCCGACAGTGAGCCTCATCTAATGAGCTAATCTTACGGGCTTGCTGTGCCACCAGAAGTCATGTTCCAGCTGCACAACAGGCTTTACTGTAATCACAAAGTGCAACATGCCATTCTGCACAGTTGGGCCACTGCAGCAAACGGCGAGCAGCCAGGGATAGAAACCGCCATCCCCTTGAGCAGGCCTGGTGCCTGCAAGTTAGCACAGGAGTGGCCAATGGGTGAAATGGGGCAGGGAGGGGGAGGAATGGGGGGCAGAGCAAGGAGAGTGTGTTTCAGGCTGGGAAGGGGGCAGTATTGGTGGCAGCAGTGCCACTGATATTCTATCCTCCTTTCTGGCCTACTGGTCTACTTGGACTTGCACCAGCAAAATCATTGGTGCAATTCTGCATAGACTCATTCAAGCATCAGAAGCTTACCTCCGCGCAAGAGAACAGACACCTTACGTGAAGAAGACTCCTGCAGGATGTAACATGGACTTCAGTGGCACAGTTGCATTGGCAGGGGAATAGGTACAGTAGGTTTGGGTTGTGTGTGTGTCCCCTTATGCACGCCCCTTTCAAGAGCAGTTTCTGCTACTGTGTCAGAAGATCCAGATGGAACAAAACAGAAAGGGGCCAATTGCCTTGTTCTTCTGGCATCAGGGCTCCACACGGTGGCAATGGTTAGATCATCTGTATGTTAAAAGTTCATTTGCTTTGCACCTTCATCTTCACCACTCTCTTTCTTCCCTTCTGAACCACGGAGCTGTGCCATTGGCCATTGCTCAGAGTCTCAGCACCCAAAACAGATTTCCCCCATGTTAGCAAATTAACATGGGCAGACTGGAGAGCACACCCAGATTAAAAGCACACCCAGTAGCACCTGGTACTGTCAAAAGTCTGAGGCACATAGTATCACATAGTAAAACACTTCTTCCAGTCACACATCCCTGTCAAAACAACTGGTCAAAACAACTGACATCTGTGGCCAGTTCAGCCAATACTGTGTTACACCATGTGTTAAAAGGCGTGTATGCTCACAGTCTGTACACATTCTGGCCTCCTCCCTTTACCCTGGTAAATCTGCCGATCCCATGGGTGTGCTTTTAAAGTAGGTTTATCATATTGGCCCCCTGATGTGATTAAGGAAACTGGTGCAAATTCCCTCATATATCAGAGGAAGGGAGAAAATGCATGCGTGAGGGAAAAACAGGGTGGGGGATGGGCAGAGTGAATTGGGCCTGGGAGGGTGTGAGTCCTGTGGCAATGGAATCTGCCAAATCCTGACCCCCTTCCCTGGCCTGATGCATCTTTGTGGGTCCATGCAAATTTGTGCCACCCATATCACTGGTGCAGGTCTGAGTAGACCCATTGGGACAGCCTGGGCCTTCCCCAATGGCAAACGCACAAATGTTCCCTTACACCAAGGAGGCCGCAACGTGCCAACATGCCCTCAGGATACAGCAGTTGCCACATGGGGGGTTATGGTGGATTGGACCGTGGTGGCGCAGCGAGTTAATCCGCTGTCGCTGGGCTTTCAACCGCAAGGTTGGGAGTTCGAGACTGCGTGACGGAGTGAGCTCCCGTTGCTTGTCCCAGCTCCTGCCAACCTAGCAGTTCGAAAGCACCTAAAATGCAAGTAGATAAATAGGGACCACTTTGGTGGGAAGGTAACGGCGTTCCGTGCGCTACGGCGTAGAGTCATGCTGGCCACCATGATCGGACAAAAACGCCGGCTCACAGGCTTTGAAACGGAGATGAGCACCGCCCCCTACAGTCGGTCACGACTAGACCATTCGGTCGTGGGGAAACCTTTACCTTTACCTGCTACTTAACAGGAAGTAGAAAACTTTATCATGAAAGTTCAGCTACTATTTTCATAGTTATTTATACAATCACACTTACCAAAACTGATATTCCAGTTTATATGTTTGTTCCACTGATATGAGAACATTAGTAGAACTGGAAAGGATGGTCCCTGGCATTTGATTTATTTTCTATTATCCTTGGGAAAAGTACATCCATAAATGAAGGCAGAAAGGTCGTACTGTATCACCTTCATGGGTAGCTGAATCATAATAACCTTGCTTTAGAATTCAAATTTGTTAGGTCAGGTTAGCCTGCTTCAACACATGCGATGTCGCTATAGATTGATATAAAAATGAAAGCAAGAGTGGAGAAAAAGAATGGAAGGATTTTCAAAGTGTTTGAATGTGCCTGAAAATATTCAGCTAAGGTTGTGAGCCCATTTACTTGAATGTAAGTCGTGAATCCAGTGGAACATCTCTGTGTCAATATGAGTTCAGAGATCTTGGTTGGAATAAAAAAAAAAAAAGAGGGACGACTTCTTTGTAAATCGAGTAGAGTTTGCACAGTAAGTCCCATTAAAACCAATGGAATAAGGTAGTCATAATTAACAAAAAGTCAGTTGTTCTCATAATGACAGTAGTAGTGAATGACACCCTTCCACACACATCAGCACAATTTAGGACTGGAGTTGGCAAATTGATGTCTGTACCCAAACATCAGAAAACAGCTCACAGCCCAATCCAAACCTACCTTAGGGCCGGCATAAGTCCCTTGTGCTAGCCTCCAGCTGTCATAATTGCACGGCAAAGCACATTTATACCATTTTTGAAGGGATAGGCCAGGCCACATCCTTGCGCTGGCCTTGGGGAGCCAACCCCTGGGCCTGGAGGCCCAAAGGTAAGGCCAGCCTTGTGAGGCTGGTACAGGGACTTGGGGAGGGCAGTGGAGGGATAGGAAGATGGGCAGAATGGGGTGAGGGAAGGCGGGGAAACGGCGGGCCCGTGGGTGGTCCAGCTTGGGTAGGGGGTGGAGATAAGATCTGGCCTTTGGATCCAACTCGGAGAGGCACAGCTCTGAGTAGCCCCATTTGGGGCAGTACATGTTCCATGAGGCAAGGGGAATATTTTTGCCTTTCCCAGGGTACTGTTGGCAGCAACTCCATGCTCCAGGCTGGATATGGGGCAGATGTGTTGGCCTGCCTATTCCAGCCCAAGGTTTGGATTTTACTGTTAGTTCAGCTCTCCCAGCAAATAAGTTGTGGGTTATTTATTGTTTTTGCATATAGTACACTTTATTATGGACCTTTCACGCTGCCTTGGGCATTTGCTTCAGCATGGGAAAAGTGGCATATCATTTTTTTTTTACTTAATAACTAAAAATATCCAGAACACTATAATCTGGCAAATAGGAGTTTTCATCCTTGAGATGTACACTTGTACATGTCACCCTGACGTTTCACTTTAAAAAAAAAATGGCTTGAGATCATTTGATGCAGCCCTGCCATGCTCCCTGATGGTGACACTAGAGGAAGAGGTAAGCCCCCACCCATTCCCTTGTCACCTGCTCTCCAAAGCTGAGGGAGACAGCAGGCAGCAGGAATTGGTTGCAGGGCATCTCCCATCATTTTGCCACTTTCCCTATCCTGCCATTTGAAGGAAGCCATTCAGCTGACCTCGGGGTATGCTATCCCTACCTGTTTATCCCTTATTTCAATAATCTGCCACCTCATTTCATGAGGTGTTTAGCAATCCTCTCTCTCTCTCTCTCTCTCTCTCTCTCTCTCTCTCTCTCTCTCTCTCTCTCTCTCTCTGTGTGTGTGTGTGTGTGGGGGGGGTATCTGATAATGGCTGTCTGATTTCCACTCAGGGTTCATGCAGTCAATATGATAATATCAAGATCTCTTCTTCAAAGCAAGAAGTATAGCCCTATATCTGGTTTTGTGATGTCAAATCTGATTGGCTACAGGGTGATGACTTAATGATAACTCCAAGCAATAGCAAGAAGCACCATCTTCACTTTGAAGTGGTGCTAGAGAGGCAATTTAACAATTTTGCCCCAATTTGCTGCCCTCACTCTGCTTCTCTGCTGCAAATTACCTTTCTCTGATCTGCTTTTGAATGTAAAAGATATACATCTGTTGCACATGTAACATGTGGTTAGCCCTGAAGGAAAGAGACATGAAAACGCTAAGCTTAAGAAACATAAAGGCCAACCACAAGGAAGACATTGTTGAAGGCCCTTGCTATTATTTGTAGAGCTGAGGGCTGTTTGCTTTCTATGAAAACCTTGTCCCAATCATTTTCATGCATTAAGCGAATCCTAGATTTTCCAGATGTTTAGAGTGCAATCCTAACTTGGGGCAGGTGCAGACAAGCCAGCTGGCCTGTGCTCCATCCTAACCAAATTAGAAGGAAGCAGCAGCTTAGCATAGGGCAAGGTGATGAATGTCCCCTTGCCCCGTGGTAAATTGCAGGCAGCTCATTAGAGCTGCTTGGAGCCTCAGTGGCACGCAGTGGCCCAAATTCAGGCAGCACAGTATGGGACCGGGGGGTTGGATGCGGCCAAAGGGTGGCATCCAGGTTCCACCCTCTCCCTGGGCCGCCCCGCTCACCGGAATGCCCTTCCCACACCCCGTTCTGCCCCCCCTTCCACCTTTCCCCTGCCCAGAAATGGCCCTGTGTCAGCTGAACTCAGCTGGCGCTGGACCGGCCTATCTGCAGGCCTTATTCACACGCCTGGGTCAACACAAATGCTTGCATCAGCCCAGCACCTCCCCAGCTGACACAAACGTGTTTACAGCATGGTTGTGATAGCCTTGGGCCACATGCATTGGCCCAAAGGGTTTTTTGGCTTGCACCCATAGTATTTTAAATGGTTGTGTAATTTCAGATCATAATCTTGTAAAACCAAATGGATGGTCCTTGCAGTTTCCATAAGTTCAAAGGGTAGAAAAAAAAATTCACAATGGACATGGGGCTGCTTTCAAAAACAGCAACCCCAAGATGAGTTCTTCACTCAATCCCATAACATGGGTAGCCCAATCCTATCCAAGATTTATGCGGATGGCTCTCTTGATCCATCAGCATAAGACCTGGACTGATGGCCGGAAAGACATTCACTGTCCAGCAGCCCATGGCTGCCAGGTCAAATGGCCACATGCTGTACATGGGCAACAGTGGCTGGCTGAACCCCAACCGTTGCCAGTACGTTGGCATTGGAGGGCAGTTTGGAGAGGCTTGTAGGCAAATCGGGATGGAGAGTGGGCCAGGCTGGGGGTATTTCAGGGGTGGGAGGGGCAGAATCTCAGCAGCGGCCACACATGCTCCTAGTATATTGGAATGCTATTTTCAGTGACAGGTCCATGTTGATTATACCATCTAATTCCATTCAAAACCTTCCTTATTTTGAGTTGTTGATCTAGCAATCTGACTTGACCCATCAGAAGACAGATGAAGCATTCACATAAAAGTCTTGTAAATCAGTAAAAAATATGGGATGAAAAAGATAAACAACTCTTTTTTTCCACAGAATTTGGGAGTTTCAAAGAAATACAACTGGCTATTGCTGGTATTATACATTCAGTACAGAGACACAATGTAGCTTTTCACAGCCCATAAATACAAGAGATAATAATGGTGTTAAATCAAGCTGCATACATTTGGGATGAAGGACTGTTATAACTTTAGCACGCATGGTGGGTGATTGAAGGATTTCTGCACATAACAGTAGGTGCTGCAAATAGCATTGGGAGCACTGTTTATATCCCCAATGGGAAGAATATCTGCAAGGTATGAATTGGTATGTAATTCTCAAGGTATGAAACTGGTGTCCACTTCTCAGCTTGCATGTAGTCACCCCAAGAAATAAAAAAAGAGCTTCTAGGTCAGTGTGGGTTGGAAACCACTTGGTGGGTTACAACCTGATGTCAGGTGGATTGCCGAAAGCTGGGAGCAGCCATCTTGGAAGCTGCAGACCTTACTCTTGATATATTCCTTTTGTGAGTGCTATTTACATTTCAAGTGAGTTTTTAAATTTTTTTTTAGTTCAGTGTTTTTACATATTTTGTCCTCATTCTGCTTTCTGTCAGGGATATTTCATGGTTATGCAATTGCTGCAGTCCAAGAATGCCAGTTTGCATTTCAGGAGTGTCATTTTATTATGTCACCATGACGGCACTTTCAGCTTGATGATGTCGTTTCCAGCCATGACATTTCTTCCAGGTTAATGACATCACTACGGTGGGTCCCAACATGAGTTCCATTCTAAAAAGTGGGTCCCAGTGCTAAAAGGTTTGCAAACTATTGCTGTAGATAATGGTGCAACTCCTTGCATTCCCAATACAGTATAGAAAGGAGTGGTGGGAACAGTCAAACTAAGGCTGGATGTGGTTCATGCGCCAAAAGTTGGCCATCTCTGATGCAAAATAATAGGGACAAACACAGAACTATCTTCTTGAAGACCAATAATTGAAAATCAATACTTGCCTATTTGAATTTGATTAACAGTGCAATCCTGATCGGCACCCCCACGTCGGCGCTAAGGCAACAGGACCAGCGCTGGGCCTCTCTCTCGCCGACCGAAACCAGTCAGCCCGAGGGAGGCTCCATGCCGAGGCGGCACGGGGATTGGAGGGAGGGAGGCAGAGCAGGGTGTCACTTGGGCGTGACGTGAGCGGGCTTGGGAGGTGGCCATACGGTCACTTCCTAAGCCCATCAGGGAGGCCACGCGGCCCCAATTTGGGCCACGCAGTCTCCTTGGATCTGTGCCCGCTCTTTAGCAGGTGCAGTTCCGAGGAGCACATAGGGGAGGCTGGAGCCTCCCCTACGTTAAGGGAGTGCACGCTCCCTTGCCACAGGGAGGCTCCAGCCTCCATCTACCCAATGCTGGATAGGCTGCTGGCTGGCCGGTGCTCCTACCCCAGTGCTGGGTAGGATTGTGCCCTAAATCTTTTCAGTTAGTTGCTATACTTGCAGAAACACATTGCAGAGTCCTATATTGGAATGTTGAGATTACCAGAGCCACACCCACTCTGCCATGCTGCCTTATATGTCAGAAATTGCAAGCTAACAGAGGTGTAAACAATTTGGAAACCATTTTAGATTGTTTCCCCATACGACAAAAGAATGTCGTTGCTCTTTAACTCTGTAGGTGCTAACTTGAATCGGGTTTTGTATGTTTAGTGTAAGCCTGGTCCCAATAGTACAGCTGGAGTTATGGAGTAAGGAGTACAGTAGTGAGGGCTCTCCCAAGGATTCTGGGGGCATCATACTGTACTTGCCCTGTTTTCACTCATGTTCACCTTAACTGGGAATCTGATTTGTGAGTTCAGGTTTTCAAAGTGCTACTTTATGGAAATGGTCTATTCTCAAAGTCCATAGAAACAAGTTATAAAATATTGGCAACAAAGGACTGAGGCAGCCCACAGTGCCCTCAATTATACACTTCTAGTCATCAATCATTAATTTTGCTTACTATTTTATGGAAGACATACTCAGACTAACAAAGCATCTTTTAACTGTCTCACAGATGGTAGAAGTATTTTGAATAATTTGGCCTTGGGAGTCATCAGGTTTAAACCGTTGTGACTTGATTAATTTTAGTTTACAAATTCAGTGAAGAGTATGGTGCTACTAACAGTTCTCTTCCAGGTCTGTCTTATAAATCGTATGCTAAGGATTGGAATCTCAAACATATGACAGAAAATTTCTCACAGTGGGACTTCCATTGTCAGAACACTTTAACCATCATCTGGCTTCAAGCTGCAAAAGAAGTTGCATATTACTTCTGTATTTCTTCCTTAATTAGGATTTCACGTCAATGAAAATTCAATGAAAATAGGACATATAAGGACATATAAGGACATCACACAGTTACACAGAACAGTTCTAAGCTCTGGTGCTAGATGTTACAGAGGAAGAATGACAGCAGTTTGTTTACTACATTTTTATCTGCTTTTCTTCCCATACAGGGACCCAAAGCAGCTTACAAAAGATCATAAAAAGAGAAAATAAATAAATTCATAAAATTGCAATTAAAACTACAGTGGGCCCTCAATATCTGTGGGGGGTTGGTCCCCCCGGATACCAAATTCTGAAACCTGCAGAATTTGAGGCCTACCCCCATCCTCCGGAACTCAGCTCTGATCTGATTTGTCCCTTCTAAGGCCCACTGGGGGTGTGCGGAATCGCCCACAGCTTCTGGGGTGTCAGAACGGCCACTTAGGGCATTTTCATTAGCTCAGGCCAAAGTGAAAGGCTGCGGCTGCAAATGGGTCTGTAGCCCAGAACTATAAATCTTTGTTCAGAACTATTTACAATTCAAAGAATTATAAAATATTATAAAATACTACACTGTAGTATACTATCCTCCCCTGTCAGATACTTGTGATCTCTTTTATCAGGCAAATATAATCTTCATACTTCCTTGAACAGAAAAGTCAAAGAATTATACAGAAAGCAACCACCTGGTGTACACATTACCTTACCACTGATCAGGAACTAACAGCTTCACATGCTTCTGCGAGCACATGCATATATTCTGTGATGTTGTCACCAAAGTCTCATATAAACTTTCTTCTTTGCTGGCTCATTGTTGCGACTGAAGAACTGTGTACTTGGAGATGAAATGGTGGAGGCACATAAAAGAGGTCATGCATGCAGAAAGCCCTGTTAAAGTACCAATAATTCATGACTAATAAGAAAAAGGTAGACCTGTCAAGAGTGGAGCAAATGGCATGACCCCAAATAAAATTGCTGAAATGAATAAACAGGCCCCAAGATACCCCATTGTTTACGCTGATTAAGAAAACCAGGTAGAACAAATTGCTTTGATATTCTTAACCTTGAGCTGCAACAATTAAACAGGGTTTGCTTTACACCTTCCATGGTTGCTGAGGGTTATGTATTGAGAGTTATGTGGCGTATTATTACAGGACTGAATTAATAACATTATGCTTCTTCTTAATCAAAGTATACATAAGGCAAGGTTATGTCCCTCTCCTCCTCTGGGGTTCCAAATTGCATGTGAATATTCCTTGGGAGCATGTATACGCTAGTCAGCCCAGAAGTTACATGCATGCTAAGAGGCTGACTAACAAACGTTAGTACCAACAGTGTTCAAATACATGAACACTGAAACAGATTTCAGAGTTCAACAAAAGGAGCATCTGATAATTCTCTAGAGAAGCCAAATGTGTTCCTATAGGAGAAGTGAAATTTTTCAGGAAGGCTCTGCACATCCCTAGGAACCTGTGCTGAACTCCCACCCCATCCCACCAGTAGCGCAGCCAGAGGGGAGCACAGTAGGTATATCAGGCACTGCAATGTAAGAGGCTCCTCCCCCTTGCCATTAGCGCCATTAGGAGCAGCAATGGCAATGTAGCATTTACACACTCCCTCTCTGCCTGGTCCCTGCCCCGTTCCTCCCCCTCCCCACTCCACTCCAGTCCATCCCCTGCCCTCCCACCCCCACCTGCATCATCTTACTGGTGCCAGGGCTGCCATGGTGGCCTTTGTTGCCCAGCCACCATCGCTCACCATGTGCGGTAGCAGCCAGGCTGTGCTCGATGGAATGTTGTGCTTTGCAAAAGCCATAAAGAAGCATGCACCACCATAATGCACAGCCCGCTGACTCAGCAGCCCAATACAATTGAGCTGTTAGTTAGGGGAAAGTAATCTGATCGTTGTTTCATGACACAGATATAATATGCTATCAAAATTTCTCTTTAAAGTAACTGAAATTTCTGTACAAAACAATGGTCAAATACCCTTCAAATTTTAAGCACACTTCCTTTTATGACTGCTGTATATTATGCATATGCTTTTATCAATTCAATACTAATTTTGTCATGGGCATTAATTTATAATGTGATAGTGACTTATGCATATACTCATTATTTACTGCTTTTTACCGGCAGAAGCTCATTTCCGAAGTTTATAGCTTTCAGGTCATAAATTTTAATTTGCTTTTTGTTCTTCAGTGCCTTTGTTTATGGTTTCATTGGACTGCTGCTCTCTATGCAGTTGTACTGCTTACAGTGGACCATTTTTTCCCACAGAACAATGATAGGCATTGAATGGGTTAATTCAGAGTGCGAGAACAATTTTTTAGTATCGTAAAGCCAGATGGGTCCCAATAGAACGTCATTTTAAAAAGTGGGTCCCGGTGCTAAAAAGTTTGGGACATTGTCAAGTATGTTTGGACCACTCTTGGAGTTGTAGAGGCTAGCACACAGATGTGCACCACCCTCCCTGGCTCCAAGAGTGGTCTAAACGTGCTTTACGGCGGCCCTTGTGCCGGCCAAACTTTGCTGACCTAAATGTGCTGGCTTAACTCCAGATTAGGATTGTGCTTTCAGTTGGACTTGGCTACAGGGATGTCACATCAAGATCCTGAAGTTCAAAATGTACCACTGCCTCTGCATCACAGCTGTAATCTGAGAATGGCTTTTGGGATGAGTCTTTGATCAGAAAATAATTCACAACATTACTTCTCAAACATTGAAGAACTGAAGTTGCTATTCAAGAGTTTGCTTCAAATGCACCGAGAGAAGTGCTCTGTTTATTTCTAAAATATCTTCAGCTTAACCACATGTCTTGAACAGCAGGGAAACAGGCCGGCTCGGCTCCTTGCTGGTGGCAAGGAGGGGACATGATCCCATGACCCCTGGGGGCAGTCTGGAGGGTCTAAGCTCCCGGGTATCATGATACCACATCACCTTGTTAGGAACGGCGGGCCCCTTTGACCCACCATCCCATTCATCAGATTGTCAGGAGTGTTTGATCCTCCTGACCCAACAATCCTGTACCAAATACCACAGAGACAGAGAGAGACTGCAGCTTGAATTTCTGCACTGCAGTAAAGGGAGGGGCAGGACCCAAGTCCAAGACCCCCTCCCCGAACAATACACAAATACACATTTTATACACAAGTCCCTCCTCCGTCCACAGTCCCTCCTCTGCTGGCCATTGACTAAGCTACTTAGAGGGTACAGCCTTTCCGTCCGCCTACTACATGTTTTCTCCTTGATATGTACCCCACCCTTGCAGACATCGCATGTACATTTAAATCAGCTTTTGGGCTTCAAGAGGCGTACACTGGAATATGTGTTTTTTTCATTAAGCGTGCACAATTTGCTACAACCTTTGTACACTTTTCACCTTTAATTAACCCTCCTTGTTAGATGGATAACACACTTGTGTTTTGCCTCGTTAGAGCAGAGGCACCTGCATTACTCCCTAAATATTTTTGGTGCAAAACCTTTGAAGCTTCTACTTGCTTGTTAATGAATAATTCTATTGAGTGAAGCTATTCTGTGTGCTAGCTACTTTCTCCAAATTGCAGGCTTCATCCCCTGTTCTCAGCCTTCTGAGAGCACCCAGTCCCAATTCATAAGCTCTCAGTTCCTTTTTAGTACTTTTAGCTTGTCTGCCCCAAATCACAGATGTTATGATTTTTGCCCTAAATATTTATTCCTTACAACCTTTTACAGCTTTTTCCAAAAAAACATGTTTTCCGTTGATTCTGATCACTTAATTCCTTGTATTTGATTTTAAAATACAACCCTAAATACATTCTCAATGGCATTATTCCTTAAGTACCAGGAACCATTAACTTGATACACTTTGTGAAAATGGACAAAAACACAGCAGGAAATATGCTTGGAATACAACAGAATCTATTTTGCAATCCATTCATGTTCAGTGTTTGAATTTGGTACTTTGAATGACACCCGAAGCAGACATTGTTTGCCTACATTTGAAAGCCTTGATAAATGTACTGTCTCATTCAAACCTAAACAACATAATTTTTAAAGTTGTATCACAATACCCGGGAGCCTGGCCCTTCCAGACTGCCCCCAGGGGTGGTGAGATGATGTTCCCTCCCGGCCACCAGCAACCTCCAGTGTCCCATTAGGCATTACCTTAGCCCAACCAGTAGTGTAGCACAGCATCAAGACTGGATTCAGCTAATCCCCACTCCCAGCCCACAAGGCACACCATGGAGTAAAATATAACGATTTATTAAAACTACAGGTTACAGCATAGAGGTTTAATAAGCCCTTTCAAAACACAGGCCAAAGCATGGCATAACTACACGATGCTTAATGCAAAATAAGAAAACATTTATCTCCTAGTCTAATTACATACTACCTATCACTCACCCAGCAAAAGGACAGAACTAGGTGTGAAGAGGGCAAGATGGTCTCTCCTCGCAAGACTCGAAAATCTGAGTCTTTGTTCGTACTTTTTCTCCCACGCCTTCCCAGCCCCCCTTGTCAGCCAGAAGCAAAACAGCTCCTGGTACAGAGAAGGTGTCCTTGGGAGGTTTCCCTGCTAGAGGCCACTCTATCTTGCTCCGGCCGTTGAGCCAGACACAAAATGGATCTGAACTGGGCCTGTTTCCCTGCTAGTCACAAGTTGCCATAGAAGATTTCTGGATTTTGGATTGTAGGCCTGGCACATGAAACACGCAATAACCAGTTATACTGTTGGATAAGTTTTCCCCTTCGAACCATAGATATTTTAAGTATGAATTTGCAGTATTTCAAGAAGCATTTTCTTTTCTGAGTTGACTTCTGGAATGTGTAAAATATAAATGTGCAAAATATTATCTTTTTGTGTGCAATTCAATATGGTAGCAGTATATGCCATTTCAATAGCATCATGATTTGACAAACCATTTTTCCCTTTGGCAGAGACACTATCAAAGGACAAGGAGAGTTTAGGCCTGGTTCAATACTGGAACTCCATGTGTGCCATCAGAATATGTGAGTTAATTGCATTAATTTAAAATATATTGTATTGAGGTAAGCCAAGATAGTATGGCAGCATTATCTGTAGAGGGAGATGTGCAGTGACCGATGCATACTTATGAGAGTTGTTAATATCATGACTGAATGGTGCTTATGTGAATCAGCTAACAAAAAGACTTTGTAGATTGGGAATTGGCTGAATGTTGATGCCTTCTTGCTCATTTCATTATTAGATAGACTATATAGGTTTATTATGTAGTTATTTCACCTCAGAAAAAAACAGAATCATGACAGAAGGGTAATATTTCCCAGTTTTAGCCCTCATATTTGAAGTATTGGGAGAGTAATATTAACTACATTTATTTATTTATTTATTTATTTATTTATTTATTTACTAGCTTTTTGTTACCCGGCGTTGCCCGGGTAACAAATTTTCCCAACAGGGCATGGTGGACATTTCATTTCGCACCCCATCTCACACCCCATGCCAGCGGGGACCGAACCCAGAATCCAACGGCATTGGGAGCATCACCGCTTGTCTTGGCGACCACGAAAACTACGGATCTGACGCCGATATTGGCCGTTTTCGATCATTTTTATGTGGCGCCCCCATGCACCCCCACCCGTGGGGGCGCTAGGGGGGGCCGTACCCCTGCAGCATTTGTCACCAGGCTGCAAGGCATATGTGTACCAAGCTTGGTGTAAATTGCTCCAGGCATTCCAGAGTTATGCTGGAACATACATACATACATACATACTGATGTCGGTCATTTGGGGCATTTCATTTTTCACCCCCCTTTTTTTTTTTTGAAGATGATTTTATTGATTTTTTAACTATAAAGATATAGTCAAATACATGGGGTAGGAAGACAAAGGGTTAAACAATAGGAATTTGGAGGTGGTTCGAGAGTTACATCAGTAAAAGCACCTAACAATTGCTTACTACAATATATTCCATCTGAAAGAATGTAATTGCTACAGCCACATAGAAATATATGTATTATTCATTATTGATTTCAATCTACAATAGCTTTACAATAAGTTAGTTCAATCAAAAACCAGAAAAATATATGGGGGGAAAAAGTAGAGAAATTGAAAAATGTATATATTCATATATCTAATTTATAATAAGAAGGAAATAGGAAAGAAGATAGTATATAAAAATATGAAAAAGAAGCAGGGAAGTAAAGCTTTATAACATAATATCGCTTGGTAGTTATAATAATCTATCAAATGATTCTTTATATCTCTATCTTATAAATTTCTAGCTCTTTTAATTGTAATTTTAATTTCTATCTTTATCAAGAATAAATAGGAGTACTCTGTTCACTTGCCTATATTCCAAAATCCAACATTGTTATTTCTATCACAGAAACATCAAATATATTTACTTATTAAACTTACGACAGCATGATTTGAGATAGGAAAAAAAATGACAAGGAAAAAAAAATGAAAAGAAGAACCCCAGAACTTTCTTAGACATTCCATTGGGTCTTAATAATTTCACCATTTTTTCTAATATAATTCCTTTAAATATAAACTTGAATTATCACGTACTAAAAAAAAGAAAACAAAAGGAATCCGCTTTACAATATAATCTTGATGCAACATACAAGCTTACAATCTTATCCTTCGCTTCCAAAATCAATACCCAATAGCAACCACTTCTCTCAGCCACATACAACGAAGGAAAGGAGGAAGCCTCTCTACATCCCAAACTTACTATTTCCCTTATATTCACCATCTATTAAATATTTCTAAAACAAAAATTTCCCATTTTTCAAATTTTCCTATCACTTTTGTTACAAAAGCCAAACTACTACAAATTTTTAGAGACAAATATCTGGTTAAAGTTCCCCAAGGGAACAGTCAGCTAGCAGACCTCCTCTGCCACCAGGGTCTGCGAGCCAACAGTTAAAATATCTCTTCTTCATTCAGTCCTCTTCTTCCTAATATTCTTCACATGCAAAAAAAAAACCCCACATCCAACTTAAAATGGGGGGATCAAACTTCCCTAATTAATCTGCCCGACTTCCTTCTCCTGCTTTATTAGAAACTTTATTAGAAACTCCTTCAATCCTTCCAACAAAGTCTACTTCAATCCTCAGCATCCATGGAAATTCTTCAGTAGTTCTTAAAATCTGGTTGTAAATCTTTCGCCTTTCCTCAGTGACCATGTTGTCTGTCGCCATTTTAAATAATCTACGCAGTTGGAATTCAGACTCCTCCATCTCTCACAGCACAAACAAAGTACTCAGTATTTTTCCAAACTTCCCATGCTTCAAAGAAAGAATTACAAAGAGAAAAGAATGATGCACTTCAGTGGGAATCTTGTAACTTAAACTGGATTTAGACCCACTGGAACTCTCAATGGCCCGCAGCCAAACTTTATGTGCAATTCGCGCCTCGTTGTTTTCATCAGCACAATCCATTTGTGTCTTCTTGTTACTTCTTCCCAAACGCCTTGTCTCTATATGGAGCCCCATAGAGACCTTTCAGATGTTATCCTTCAAATTCTTCCGAGATGTTTTCCCTCTCAAATGAAAACCGACAGCATAGCCTGCAGCAAGGCAGGAACTCTTAAGTTCTCTGTTACAAGTGAAGGCATCGTTTGCCTCCAAAATTGGCCACTTTTGGAGGCTAGACACCAGCTGCTCTAGCCTAACCCTAGCTCTCCTGTTGCGTTAGGCCAGAATCTCTATGCAGAGATTCCGGAGAAGAACAAAAGCTTCAATCGCTCCCTTCCCTCTCGGTAAAGAGTGACCACCATGCTGGAAGTCTCCGCCCACTCCATTTTTCACCCCTTCTCACCCCCTGTCATCTCCACGCTGGGTCCAGGGGTGCAGAGGGCTAGGGGGGACCGACAGTGCAGGGCATGGCAAGAATTACCTGCGAGGCAGATAGAGGTTCGACATGACCGGTTTATTCGGGTCAACGATTTGACATTCATGGGGGCCCGTGACTTCACAGGGACCCCCGATAGTCCATATAAGTGGTGGCGGCTGTTGTGAATTTGTGTGAATAATAGCAGAGTTGGGGGCTTGGAGACCCATCCCAGCGCTTGCTTTAGCGCTCCGAAGCGAAGGAACGAAGCGATCGCCACATTTCCATAACAAAGCCTCTTTATTGTAGCGAAAGTGAGATAGGTGAAAAGTTTCAGTCTGCCGGCTAGGAAAGCCGGTGAAGTCTTTGCCGCTCGCAGGCGGCGTTTCAGTGCAGCTTTTACATCTTATGCACACACAGTGAAAAACTCCTTCTACACAAGAACAAAGGGATGCAGCCAGAGTATATCTGGTAGGTGGATACCTGAAGACCCCTTGTGCCCCATCTTACCCAATGGGGTGACCCTTAGAACACTATGATCTCATGGGAATGTGCAGTGTTTGCAGCCAGGGCTTCCCGTGTGAAACTGCCTGCTTATGTTACACTATCAGAAAGGGAGTACAACTACTGTCCAAGCTAGTTGCCCTAACAAGCTGGGAAGCTGCCTGCTGAAGGACGCACAGGTGCTCTATCTGATTCTGAGACGGAGAGACGGAATGCCAGTTTCACCCAGTTCTGGACTGTGAGATGTGAAACTGCAACACCCCCCC
>JAJKFI010013619.1:0-14366 GCA_029204185.1 Lerista edwardsae
GTGGTATTATTAATTATTATTATTATTATTATTATTATTATTATTATAGTGGATACCGGGGCACACCTGTATTACTACTTCGATGACGACGACGACATCCACCACCATTACCACCACCACCACCACAGCACCATAGTTCTGATGTGGATTAAAAGTAAAAATGAGTCCCTAAGTAGACAAAAACACTTTTAACATTTCATCTAATTTGGCCCTCAGTACTCTTATCTATCCTAGAAATTGCCTGTGTTGCCCTAGACATAGGCTGCTTGGTCTACCATTGCTTCAATAGTATGTCTACATTACTTTTGCCCCTGCTAACTTGGCAAGCAGCACTTTTTCGAATGGTGTTCCTCTTTAGCAGGGGGAGAGTAATTGTCCCTCTTCACCCCTGCGCAGTGTCTATTCTAGTTACTGTTGCTGGTGGTGTTCTGCATTTTTTTTACATTGTGGGCCCTTTTGGGATAGAGAGCCATTTAACTTTAATGTTATTATTTGCCTGTAAAGCACTTTGTGAACTTTCTGTTGAAAAGTGGTATATAAATACTATTGATTGATGGATTGACTTTTGAAGGTTTTGTCTCCCCTCAACTTTTCATGTATTCAGTTTCTGTCCTGAACTTCAACCACTAATATATTTCAGTGGTCCATCTTTCACTTTTTGCAGACCAACCAGAGATACCTTTACCCATATTATGTGCAATGCACTGACTATGACACAACCCACTGAAGCAATCCTGAACGAGTCATACATTAAAATCAAAACATGTCTTCCAGATTTCCCTGCAAATCTGCAGGAGATGCTGTGGATTGCACCTTTCAGCCCAAATGCTATGTCAGAATGCATATATACCCCAGATTGCAGAACAGGAGATTCTGAGGAAGCTATCCTAACCTACTTTCCAGCACCAGGCTAAGGGCAATGCAGCTCCAAGGTAGGGGAACAAACTTTCCCTTACCTGAGGAGATCTCTGTACTACACTGCAGGATGCAGCACATGGTCCAGTGACACTGCTATGTCAGTGCTGGAAAGTTGGTTAAGATTGCACCCTTTTTTATACTCTGCTTCCAAAAGATCACAAGCAACATTCATGTCCAGAGATGCACCCCTAAGCATTATGCATTTTATTATAATTAACAGTTAATGCTAAATGCAGGTCACAATATGACCAAAGTGTGTCCTATGTTATTCATGGTTAACACAAAGGCTCTCTCTCTGCCAAATTTGCCACGAGCCCACCTAACAATGCTCTTTCCCTGTTCTTTTGATCTTCTTTTCTTGGAAGAGGGACAAGAACTCGAGGATAGACAAGCCATACAACCAACGAATGTTTAACTAAATTTAAACTGAGGGGCTCAGTTGATTTCTTGACTTGAGAAAACCTCTGCTCTGAAGCAGATAGAACAGAATAGACAGTGATGACAATACAGGCAGAAAATATGCTTTCTTTATGGTCTGAAATGTAACCTAAACTTGTAGGAGAAGGTCCAAAACATGGACTCACCCAAAAGCCCCTGTGGCTTGAAAACCTGTTCACAAGGTTATTCTAACCAACACTAGAAATTCACTGTCGCAAGGACGCAAGGAAACTTCTCTCAGGGAACATGGTTACCAGGGGATAAGAGTGGGGGAGAGACGAAACACCTGACTTTAATTACAAAGACACCCCCAATGCACCCACGCAGTAAATCGTGCTGAAACCAAAATGCAGCAGGCAACCCCATATGTCATAAGAATTAAAGGCATGGTTCCCACTTTGTAACGATGCTTTTACAGAAACTGTTCCACTGTAAAACTTTATGATTTGAATCTTTATAGCTGCCAGCAGAGCACATGTTCACTGCCTTACATTTAATTATAACTCAATATCAGCAGAATCTTGCACTTTTCAGCACTCTCTTTTGATAAAGTTTGCTCCCGTTCCCTGCCCCAAGACCCACCACCTTCCACTGGCCATGACCTCCAGAGACATTGTATGTTGGTACAACAATGCCATATGGAAACATCGGGAGATACTTTCCTATATGGAGGTCCCGTCAGCATAAAATGTGCATGGGCAGCTTTGCCCGCAGGGTACCCTTATGGATCTGTTTATTGCCATGATTGCAAAAACACTAAAATGCTAATAGAATTATGAGTACATCAATAAATGCAGTTAAGGGGCTACAACAGGCTTGACGGAACCAGAACCCCTTCAAAGTTTAGATATCCCCTCAGATGAAAAAGAAACTCAAGTATTTGCACACTGAATAGAAAATGAGCATTGGGCAGGCCTGGGCAGGAGATGTGGACTGATGGTTGAGCTGACAGTACTGACTCCTGAAGAGGTAAGCAGGAGACTCCGTGGTGGTCGTATTTCTGGATGGGAGACTAAATGCCAGGCTGTGACAAGCTGCTGTACCCATTGTGGCAGGACAGAGTTGCTACAGAGCCAGACTTAATAGAGAGCAGCTCCCCCCACCCCCACAAGGGAATGAAATAGAGCACAGCATTTTTAGGGCATGGCATAATGATTATAATGATACTGAGGAGGAAGAGGAACGACTGAGCATTAGTCTCTTCATGCGTTTTGCCTGCCACTCTACTGTTTGTTGGTGTGCCCAGACTGCCAATCAAGACTTGATTCATACTCACAGCAACTACTAATTGGGGAGTGGGGCAAGATGGAGATGGAAACCAGAATAATCAGTTTAGGGAAAACAACTGGAAAAGGCCATAAAGCAATGTTCCTCTCGGGTTTGAGTGGGCTATGGAGCTACCCAGAAAGTAGCTCCAATCAGTCCTTATTATCCGCTAGGATTAGGTTCCTAGAAATTCTTGTGAATAATGAATTTGCAGATAATGAACCATTGATCCTATGTGATCAATGGGGTTAGGTGCAAGGGATACATTATCTGCCATCAGAAGAATCCAGCAGAAACCCTCAGGAAGCCAGCAGAGTGCATCAAGACGTGCCAAAAGATCTGTGAATATTGCAGAGACGTTCCAGAGGCTGCAGGGATCTTCAGAATGGTGCCTGCAGTCAGCATGGACCATAGATTCTTCTACCAGCCACTTAAAAGAGGGTTCTGCACTGGTCACAGGTGCCATTCTGAAGGTCCTTACAGCCTTCAGAAGGTCTCTGCACAGTGGATAATGAAGACAGAGACGCAGATAATGAGATGGTAGCAATACGAACAGGATTGACTGTATTTTCAACAGGAAGGAGGAAGTAACCTTTCCCTCCTGGGTTTTCTTAAAACCCTGCTGTACATCTTAACACTCCTTAGACAGCAGCAAAACTGGGGCCAAATGGTTCTCCCAAATCCAAAGCACAAGACACACACAAACAGCACACCTAACCCAGGTATTTTTCATATTGCCATTTGCAACTGAAGACATTGTGTAGGTTGACCTGGTTCACTGTATTTTTAAAATACATGTTTGATCCCTCCTAAGAGCTCCCTACTTCTTTGGAGACTGGAGTGGTTTAAGAATAATGAAATTTTGCTTTTGGTTTATTAATTTTTATTGTGCCCTATGGTCACATTGTAAAGTTTTTCTCCACCAAGCATAAGGAACAGAAATTTGAGAAACAAAGGATTTGTCCTTATTCTGTTAGATTTAGGGTTAATATTAATTCTTTAAAAATCCTGAGTCATGTGAATCAGTCATGAAGGGCGGTAATCTGGTTTGATGGTTTGGTAATCTGGTTTGGTCCCAAAATATTTAAACAGAAGTTTTCTATAAACCCTATATAACAGTGGTTCTGAAACCTGTTTTCATCTGGACCCACTTTTTGGAATGGCAATTGTGTCAGTAATCCATCAGAAGTGATGTCATTAACCTGGAAATGATGTCATGGCCAGAAGTGCCATCATCAAGCAGGAAATGCCATCACTGTGGCATAATCAAATGACACTCCTGGAATGGCATTCTTGGACTGCAGCAATTGCACAACCATAAAACATGCCTTACAGAAAGTCAGATTAGGGCAAAATATTATGTAAAAACATTGAACTAAAAACAAAATTTAAAAAACCCTCACTTGAAAATTCAAATTGTCAACATTCACAAAAGGAATATAGAATAAGGAGTATAGAATATACAGTAGCTGCAAGAATATAAGGTCTGCAGCTTCCAAGATGGCTGCTCTCAGCTTTCCGTGACCCACCTGACATCGCAGGTTGCAACCCACAAATGGGTCCCGACCCACAGTTTGTGAAACACTATCATAAATGCTTTCTAACCTCTGTTGGTACATTTTGGAATGAGAGTATCAGGAGAAGAACCCTTATTTCAAGATCAATTGCTGAATCCAAGGCAGATTAGCATTGTGAGTTTGGGGGTTAAAAATCAGCATTTAGTGACCGGTCATGTATGTTGAGTCACCAAAATATCAATGAATGGTTAAGTGCAAAAAAAATGGCACACTACTCCTCACATACATACTAGAGCTACCATTTTTTTTTCTCAATATTGTGCCACAGGCCAGGACTCAGTCACTACTGTGAGAAAGATGCGTGACCATGGATGGTGTCAGCTGCCTGAAGAGTTCACTCAGCAAAGGGTTCCAGAGACCCATCAAATAATAATTATTTGAAGAATGTGTGCCCTGCCTTTTCCATGCCAAAGCAAATGCCCAAGGCGGCTAATATCCCAAGAAAAGGAAACATGCCTGAAAAGTGAATAAACAGAACAGAATTTAGATCATGGGAGGCCCCTGGTCTTCCAAATGCCAGTGTAGAGGTGAAAGAAGCGTGTAAAAAGTAGCATTTGTGGCAACAGAGCTTGTGGCACTTTCGCGGCAATTTGTGGCCTTTCAAGAGGTAAGTGCTGAGGTGCTGGTCTACCCTCCACCACTTCCTTGACACAGGGTCCTGTCGGGAAAACTGACTGCTACCTAATAATGCAACAGCCCCAAACAAAAGAAAACATGAAGAACTATGCTGGAGGGAGGAGCACTGGCACTGAATGCCCTGAAAAATCACAACACATTTCCAGCACTCCATTTATTCCCTGGCAAGCTTTCTATTCCCCTTCTTAATTCTCCCCACACCTATGAGTTCTGGTCAACTGATACAGGAATATTCCTTTTGCAAAGCACCAGGTGATTATGTCGGCCATGGTGTCAGCTGAGAAGAGTCACCTTCAATTGAGGAAAAAGCAGGGATCCCCATCTCTGGAAATGCTCTCTCCTTTTTTTTTTAATCCTTGGAGACTTCCTGGGACAATTTGTCACCAGGGTTATTAGCATTTCTTCTGAGATATTGACAGCTTGTCTTTCTTCCCTTCCAACCAGTGAGTGATTTCTTCACACAGTCGCCAAATACTGCCAAATCACCATGGTAAATGTATCGACAGAATCATATTAACAGCTGCTGCGCATTTACAGCACCGTAAGTTATACAGAGAAGCGGAAACACACAGGGAAATAAAGCAGCCTCAGTCAGCAGCGGTGACAAGCGTTTATTTAGCAGTTGCTGCCTGGAACTATTTTTTATGCTTTAATTGCTAATTGTAAGATCCCATAAAAGAGCTGCCTTAGACCAAATTATCTATCTCTCCTCCTCAAATCTCAGTAGCCTACCTGGATATAGACCAAAAACAACATAAAATGACAGCCCAATCTTATACTGCACTGGAATAGGCAGGCCTGCGGAGTATTCAGCACAATGCAGGAGGCATCGGGGGCTCACCTCAGGGTAAGGATATATTTTCCCCTTACCTCATCCCAGCTAGCCCTATGGGACTGCTCATACCTGAGTCAGTAAAATCAGTGGTGCAAATCTGAACAGCCAGATCTGGCCTGCCAGACCTGGGGAAGGGGGTTAGGATCCAGCCCAACAGCTGGATCTGCTCTCTATCCCCCCCTCCCCAGGCCAGGCCAGGACACCCAGGCTTGCTCTTCGCCCTCCTTCCACCCTATTTTGTCCCTCCCGCCTTTCCCTTGCCCTTACAAAGCCCCTGCGATGGCTGAACTAGGCCAGCGTGGAAGTGGCACCTCAGCCTGCCTAGGTCTGCGCGACTCCCCGCACCAGCCCAGCTCCTCTTGTGCTGCTGCAGACATGCCTTACAGCACATTTGCAACAACTCTGGGCTGATACATGTGGCAAGGGCAAGTTATCTTTTTCATGCAGCACAAAGGATGCCAGCAGACTAGGTTAATATGGAATAGATTCTAGTGAATCTTGGATCAGAGTATAATATTGGACTATACTTTTTTAATAGAAACATCTTTTTAACCAATCCATATAATTTGCTTGGATATCCAGGAGTAAAAGAGGATCCACCACAATGCTTAATCAAATAGTCTGTGACTTCTCTAACGTAATAAGCCCAAGAAGATTCAAACCAATCATTAGCCCTATAACTGCTCTGAACCGTCTGTTACATGTGTATGAAGTAACTGAAAAATTACCATAAATACCTTGTAGGCAAAAAGAATTTGCATAATTGTACAGAGTAACAACACAGTACAGATATAGGTTTGATACAAGTGCAAGTTTTGTACTCATGTACGCTGAACCAGTTGCAAATTATAGTGCACCCTGGAACGAAAACTAGCAGTTTAAGAGTAGAGAAACCACAAGCCATGCAATCAAGTACCATAACACATGAACACAAAAAAAATTATTGTTCCTAGATGGTCCATGTTATTCTCATCCAAGTGTTCTTCAAAGTTATGTCCACGTGGGTTTTAAATATGTCCATGTGGATATAAATTAAATAAATAAATAAGAATCAGGTTTGCTACAAAGCATCTTCCTTTGCTGCCAGAACTCAGGGCACCATCCTAACCAACTTTCCAGCACTGACATAACTGTGTCAGTGGGGCATGTTCTGTATCCTGCAGTGGAGTCGTTATCATGGAGGCTTCCTCGAGATAAAGGGCATGTTTGGTGCCTTACATCAGACCTGCATTGCCCTTACCCTGCTGTTGGAAAGTTGGTTAGGGCTGTGCCCACACTCTGGTAACTCCCTTGAGGGAAGTCTGGGCACTCCAGCTTCTTTCTAGTTAAGAGATATCAGCAGTGGTGTCATCTAAATGATTTAAGAACAGGTACTCACTTTTGATTGGCACGTGTCGGGACCCGCCCACCGGAAGTGATGTCATAAGCCAGAAGTGATGTCGTGGCAGGAAGTGACATGAAAAAAGCCCTTTTTGAGGCCTCAGATGATTTTAAACTGACCCAACAGTTGCAACAGTATTCCACAGCACCCCCAGAACATGTTAAGGAGGCCTGGCATCATGTTAAAACCCCAGAGCAACTCATTTTTCAGTGGCAAGGAAAGGAAAGGCTCCGCTCGCTGCCTGCCTGCCTGCCTGGCTCTGAAAACATGCAGGCAACTCAAACATGCAGGAAATTCAAACGTTGCAGAGGGCGGAGTCGACGAGTGGGCGGGCGAATGGGCAGGGCCAGCTGTAATCCTAGAAACCGGTACTCGTGTACCCCCTGCATGACATCACTGGATATCAGGCAATTATAAAGCACTTCTGAAAAAAGGTAGAAGACTGTGCTGAGGTCAGAATCATCCAAGGCAAAGACAGGCTATCCAAGGCAAAGTACTGGAACCCGAGGAGGCAACAGGTTGTGCACTGAACGTAGCAGGTATTTTATATTAGAAATATATATTTATTAAGAATAAGCAACCTGAAAGAACTTTGTAACCTCATATTATGTCAGAGAATCACAAAAACAGAGGGACTCCCATATAAACTATGGCACCCACTATGGCACCCACTGTGCCCCACGAATATTGTGCTGAAAAAGCTGGGTAAGTTTAAAAAATGAAGCATCTCATAAGTACAGACTGAATAAACATGGTTTGCTTATTTGTATCTTCTCAGGCAGGTCTTAGAATACTATAGCTTCAATTAAAAGTGTGTAGCCACCCAGATAAAAATAGTTATTCTATGAATGAACAAGATAAAAAGATTATGAACATTCTGCATGCTCAAAAGTGTCGTATAGTTAAAACAAACTGTCTACAACACGCATCTAGATCAGTGGTGTCATCCTGGCGGAACGGCCCTGTACGCTGTTCCGCCAGTTCCGCGGACGGGCCTGGGCCGCGTCGCCTCTCCTGAGGACAGGCGAGCTGCTCCTGGGCCCACCCGCCCTCCCGCGGTACGAATTGCTCTGAAATGGAGCGATACTAGGCGCAGGGAGGCATGGCTGCCCTCCGCCATAGGGGCGGAGGGCTGCCAATCATCCAGGCGTTCCGGTTCCTGGCGCGCCCGGATGACGTCTCTGATCTAGATGGTTTATCATCTACAACTTTTTCAAGGCAATCGGCAATGGCTTACCTCCTTGGTCTTTTAGGGACATATCACAATTTCTCTATAAACACAGGCGACCCCCATATCCATGGGGGATACATACATATCCTCATGGATATGGAACCCATAGATACAGGAGAACCATACCTCCATGCACCCCATGACCATTCTTTGTTTTTATCCTTACCGGTAGCACCAAGAATGAATGTTTCTTGCTTTTACAGAACACTATGAGCATGAAACTTATTGACAACAAGCAGGCAGCCTGCACACTAGATGGAACAACTCAGAGAACATTAACAGGAAGCAGGAAGCTACATGTTAAAGTTCTTTTGTGCTAATGTGTTTCCTGTTAATGTTCTGCCTATGTTCCGCAAGCAAGCTTCCTACTTGCTTGTCATCTATAAGCTTAGTGCTTACAGCATCCTGTAAAACTAAGAGACATTCATTCTTGGTGCTACTGGTAAGAATACAAACAAAAGAAATGGGCACTGGAAGTGGGGTGAAAAGAACTGCAGATAGGTGAAACCGTGGATATCGGATGCATGGATATGGGGGGGGGAAACACCTGTACTTTAAAAATGTTCTAGAACTTCTGATTAGCTTTTATAATTACAGGTTGAAAAGTGATTACAGGTTGTCTATTGGCATCCACAGGTGCCCACGGGTAATTAAAACCTCTGGTCGTGCACAGTCTCCCCACAACTCAGAAGACTTCCCGGATGCTACCTGCGTCCAGAAGGTCCTCAGAGGCAGATTTACCATCCATGGGTTAGCAAACCTGTGAATGATGAGGATACCCAATATAAGGTGTTCACTTTGTGAAAACCAACTAGTGCTTTTTAACATGAGTAACTATGTTGGGCTGAATCATTTTGGAACTTTGGAATGCTGAATTCACAAGCAACGCCAAAGGTAGTTTTCATCAGCTAGCTCTTAGGATTCTGTCTCCTAAAGTTCTGAGCAATTTCTCAAAATTGGGATTTACACATGTTATTTTTAGCCCTAACTGACACTTGTCTCACCCTTCTCCTCTTTTGTGCCTTGTCAGCATTGCCCACCTCCACTTTTATCAAGATATACATCAAGTAGATGAGCAGTATGGTAATCAGAGCTCAGCCTAAAAAGCTCAGCCTAATATCCTACAAGTGATGCTCAATTCAAAGTTTATCCAGCTATAAAAAAGGTCTTTAGAAGTTCACTGAAAGGTATTTTCATGTGCTGTTCAAGCCCTGAACCCACTTTGTTTTCAGTGCAATCCTATGCATGTCTTCTCAGAAGTTCGTCTCACTGCAAGAAATGGGACTTACCCCCAGATAAGTCCCATCTAGGACTGCAGCCTTTGTGTGCCACCATTCCTATTTTTTCTATTGGAATCTTTTCTGTTTTCATATCCCACGTTGTAGGAACAGAACAATAATTTAATTGGCTGTGGAGAAGAGTTAAACAAACAAACACGGAACAAAGGAGCTAGTGAGAAGAAGTGGTAGAAACTCCCAAGGAAATCTGGAAGAAAACTGCAGACAATACTGCATGGGGGTTTAACATTCCAAAATCCTGGAAGAATCCTGCCCATCACAACCTCTTTACTACTCCACTCGATATTCTTCCAAATAAGCTTAAGAAAATAAACTCCTTAAAGCCAGGGCTGAAAAAGAGAGAGAAAACCCCCACCGTTTCACTCCCCTTCAAATCTCCCTAGCTATTAAGCCGCTTAGAAGTTAGAATGTTGCTAAAGAAAGTGAGTCCATGCCAAGCAGCTTAGGAAGGGCCTAAGGCTCAAAGTGGGAGGGGGGTGGGAAAGGGGAGGGGTATGGAGAGGCAGAAGCAATACTTTGAGTCTCATAAGAGAAAAAGGAAATGTTTGATGCATTTGTCAACATTTTGAGTTGTGATTTTATTTTTGTAGTTCTCACTTTCAGCTGGTTGGAAAGCAAAAAGAAAGGCTTCTGTGGAAGAATGGGGAGTGATGAGGCAGGTGGTGGCAGCAACTGCAGTATCCTGAACCCCTCTGCCAGGCTGGACACACCACCAACAGGCTTCACAGAGCTAGGACAGTAAAAGAGCAGGCAAAGATCTGAGGAGTCCCTTAGAGGACCTTGTGGCAGTCACACAAATGTGTATTCCCTCTATCTCTCTCATCTGGCCTCTCATCCCAGGACAGCACTGTGAAAGGCAGGCTGAGCCACCTCAGTCGGTCACATGGGGCTGTGCCAAGAGTGACAGTGGGAGTATGGCAGGCCAGTTCCAGCTGCCACTGAGAGGCCCAAGAAGATATAAAGAACTGCCCTGCTAGCAGTAGGGTGGAGGTGGATGCAGTGAGCAAACGTATAACATACACCCGTCATGTCAAGGGAGCAAACAGTTGGACATCAGAGACTCCTGCTACTGTGCCCCAGCTGCCACCCCTGTCGGACAGACCCCATCAAATATAGGGCTGAAGAGAGGGGCCACGGTTCCGCCCCTAAGGCTGAGTCTGTCAGCCAGTCGCCACCAAGGGTCTCCGGTGAAGCAAGTTCACCATGGGAGTTTGAGTGGCATACTGCTTTCTCCTCTCTCCTTTCGCCCACATAAGGGCATTCACTGAGGGACAACCTGGATACACCAGACAGTAGCTGTAAGGACATTGTGAGTGGACTCTGCCACAACTTTCTATTAGTGACGTTTGGGCAGATTGTGCCCCGTTTTGGTTCATTGGAGTCCTTGGCTAAATCCTGCCATCTTTTAGTCCTCTCCTTTTAAATACCTGTGCCTCACCCCGTGAAGTAACAAGGCAAGGAAGCTCTCAATTGTCCCCAATAAAACTGGTTGCGCCTTCTCTCAGCATCCCAACATTGTTTCTCATTGAGCCTGCTTATCACGTTGACCCATTCACTGCCCCCTTCCCTATGTGGGGAGTGGGAGCCAGGCAGGCAGGATGTGACAAGCATGTTGGATGCAGCAGCCAGATTGGGCAGTTATTTTGTTTTCACTTCAAGAACAAACCATAATTCTGGATTATGTAAAAATTCAGGGAACTGCGGTTTGCACAACCAAGGGTGTTAGTATTTTGTTCCTGGTTTGTTTTAACCAGCCACAGATTGAGTTAAACAATAATTCCTTAACTCTGTACATAACACAGAACTGTAGGTTGTTCTGTGAAAGCAAAAAGAATGAAAGAATGAAAGCAAAAGCTTGCATGTGAGCAGGAGAAGAAGAAAGTGGACAGGAGAGTGCACGAGCTCACAGCTCTCAGAGGTACAATAATATAGCACTAAACTATGGTTTAGCGTTACACCTAAAATATGCCACTGTGGCCCAATCACAACTCAGTAAAGGGAAGAGCAAGTCCTCTTTTTTTCAAGTATATAGTAGCAAATGCTAGCATCAAAACTGCTTATCTTCAAATCTGGACTGGTAAAAGGACTGGAACCATCTCATCCTGACCGTAAAACCTTAGCTACAAAATATGCATGACATTATAGACATTAAAGGCCTGAAGCCAATGTGACCAATGTCACCACTTTGTGCCCCGTACTTTGAGGGGGGGGTACCCTTGCTGCTGCAGCCGAGATCTTTGTGGGCTATAAGTCAGTGGGTTGAGAAGAGTGGCTTTGCACTGGACCCTCCTGCCTGCTCCTACTTCCGAACAACCGAAAATGGGTCTCCTAGAAGCAGTTGGCAGTGATGTAATAAAGTTGCCACTAACTATGTCCAGGTGCCACACTTCACGTGCAGCACCATAAGGCTCTTCTAGTTGCCACAGCTGTAAGGTGAGTGGGCGGCCCATGGGAAAGGTAGAGGACCCTGTGGGAATACCCTGCATTGGGCCCCACCACTCCTAGGACCAGCTCTGATTCTAGAGATAGAGTCTAGGGCAGGCTATGAAGATACAGATAGGAGCTAACTCAAATCACAGTAGCTTCAATTCAATTGTAATGGGCAAGATGAACAAGCTGAATTTGGGACATGGACAAGAGGGGAAAACACTCACCCTCTGCTATAGACAGGCTGCCACTATTCCTATGGAGAAAAGTAAAGCATTGCACTTGGGGAGAACAATGACAGCCTTTATGTGCCAGACCTTTCAGGTGCCACATACGATTACTGCCCGTGGCCACTATAAACTACGACCCAAGGAAGAAGAGAATCAAGAGAACTGCACTAACGTCATGGATGACATGCTGACATTCAACAATGCAAATTGTCAAAAAGGGAAGAAAAAAATCATTGAGCCACCAGGAAAGATTAGAAGATAGTACACTAATTGGAGACTCTAAAAGTAAAGGCTGGGTGGGCAGACAGCTGAGAGTCTGCTTCTCAATGTAACAGAGCTCCCTCTAGGTTAAACATTCAGGTATTTCAGACTCACCAAATTTCATCGACAGTTTCTAAATCTAAAGACATTGTCTAAAGACAACGTAGACATTCCCAGCAAATGAGGTGTCACTATCTGAGCTAGCATGGGTTATTCCATGCATCATATCAGGCAGTTTACTCCATCTGCAAACATATATGAGCCAGCTTTGGTTCTCTATGGTCTGGCCATATCAGGGGCATACCTAAAGACATGCAGGGGGGTGCAATTGCACCAGGCAACAAGCTTTAGGGGGGCAACAAGCTGAGCTTGACACTACTGGCCAAAATGGTGAAAACCTTGGTATGTATGAATAATACTATAATATTATATATCATTGTAAAGGTAATTTAATGCAGAATATAATTAAACAAACCAGAGTGTAATATCTTCATTCTATCAAACGTTATGGCCAAAAAATCCAAAATACAACTGTGATGTCTCTTCCTGTTGCGATGTCACTTCCGGAGCAACGTTTTGCCCTCTGCACCAGGCTACACTTTCATTAGCTACACCCCTGGGCCTGATATTAGTCCAATCTGGTCCACTATTCTTCTGCCACATCTGATCCCCATCCATGTTCAATTCTTCTGGAAATAATAATGCCATTGCAACCTCATGCATTTAATCTTAGTGTACAGTTCACAGGAAGGTGGGCGCAGTGTTCAAATTATGGGGAGACAGGCAGGGGTATCCTTAATCAAATCCACAAGCTCAACCCCTGATTCCCCCTAAATTTAGTAAAACCAAGAAAAGACAACTATAGTCTTCTAACCAGAGTAGCTAAGTGTGCTGCCACAACCAAAAAATGGATCAGGCCCCTCTTCCCTGCCCACCCCCAAATTTGAACATTAGGTTATATCCAATAGAAGGCAAAATTCTAAGTCCAAGTAAAGTTCTTGAGGTGGCAACAATTGGTTGCTGAGACTAAGAGGAGCAGATACCATTCTTTAAACAGGTGATTGGTCTGTTGGAAACATTTTTCAGGACAAACAGATACCTCATTTCCGAGTGTGAAATTGAAGTGGTTCTATTCTGGCTTCCACTGCACTGTAAGAAATACAGTGCTCATTTACACTGACCCATGAACCCCAGATAATGTTTGGAGCATGCCAATTCTGTGAGGGAGGGAGGAAATGTAAGTTACCCATATTTACTTTTTCTCCACTTCTATGTAATGTAGGAAGAGATGTAGGAAGACATGTAATGTCATTCCTTGCTCTGCCGCTGTGCCGAAAAACAGTACTCATCACCAAACTGAGCCTGATTTATGGTCCATTTACTGCCCCCTCCTACCCCCCACCATGTTACATATGCTGCATGCTATGGGGAGAGTCAATCGGACAGCCTGCTGGCATAGGTCTGAGGAGACCCAGGGTGAGCATAAAAATGAGGGTGCAATCCTAAACTGAGTTAGGCCGGCATAAACTAAGCCAGCAAAGTTTGGCCACCGTAAAATATGTTTGGACCATTCTTGGAGTCAGAGAAGCCAGCACACAGACATGAGCCATCCTTCCTGACTCCAAGAGTGGTCCAAACACTCTTTATGGTGACCCATGTGCTGGCCAAACTTTGCTGGCTTAGTTTATGTCAGCCTAACTCCAGTTTAAAATTGCGCTCTGAGAATAAAATCCAGCATGCGCAACAGCTGCCTGATCCACTCCCTCCCTCCCTCCCTCTCAACACCCCCACTTCCTCCCCCAACACACCTGTAGTATAGTATAGTATAGTATAGTATAGTATAGTATAGTATAGTATAGTATAGTATA
>JAJKFI010013620.1:0-14390 GCA_029204185.1 Lerista edwardsae
GTGGTATTATTAATTATTATTATTATTATTATTATTATTATTATTATTATAGTGGATACCGGGGCACACCTGTATTACTACTTCGATGACGACGACGACATCCACCACCATTACCACCACCACCACCACAGCACCATAGTTCTGATGTGGATTAAAAGTAAAAATGAGTCCCTAAGTAGACAAAAACACTTTTAACATTTCATCTAATTTGGCCCTCAGTACTCTTATCTATCCTAGAAATTGCCTGTGTTGCCCTAGACATAGGCTGCTTGGTCTACCATTGCTTCAATAGTATGTCTACATTACTTTTGCCCCTGCTAACTTGGCAAGCAGCACTTTTTCGAATGGTGTTCCTCTTTAGCAGGGGGAGAGTAATTGTCCCTCTTCACCCCTGCGCAGTGTCTATTCTAGTTACTGTTGCTGGTGGTGTTCTGCATTTTTTTTACATTGTGGGCCCTTTTGGGATAGAGAGCCATTTAACTTTAATGTTATTATTTGCCTGTAAAGCACTTTGTGAACTTTCTGTTGAAAAGTGGTATATAAATACTATTGATTGATGGATTGACTTTTGAAGGTTTTGTCTCCCCTCAACTTTTCATGTATTCAGTTTCTGTCCTGAACTTCAACCACTAATATATTTCAGTGGTCCATCTTTCACTTTTTGCAGACCAACCAGAGATACCTTTACCCATATTATGTGCAATGCACTGACTATGACACAACCCACTGAAGCAATCCTGAACGAGTCATACATTAAAATCAAAACATGTCTTCCAGATTTCCCTGCAAATCTGCAGGAGATGCTGTGGATTGCACCTTTCAGCCCAAATGCTATGTCAGAATGCATATATACCCCAGATTGCAGAACAGGAGATTCTGAGGAAGCTATCCTAACCTACTTTCCAGCACCAGGCTAAGGGCAATGCAGCTCCAAGGTAGGGGAACAAACTTTCCCTTACCTGAGGAGATCTCTGTACTACACTGCAGGATGCAGCACATGGTCCAGTGACACTGCTATGTCAGTGCTGGAAAGTTGGTTAAGATTGCACCCTTTTTTATACTCTGCTTCCAAAAGATCACAAGCAACATTCATGTCCAGAGATGCACCCCTAAGCATTATGCATTTTATTATAATTAACAGTTAATGCTAAATGCAGGTCACAATATGACCAAAGTGTGTCCTATGTTATTCATGGTTAACACAAAGGCTCTCTCTCTGCCAAATTTGCCACGAGCCCACCTAACAATGCTCTTTCCCTGTTCTTTTGATCTTCTTTTCTTGGAAGAGGGACAAGAACTCGAGGATAGACAAGCCATACAACCAACGAATGTTTAACTAAATTTAAACTGAGGGGCTCAGTTGATTTCTTGACTTGAGAAAACCTCTGCTCTGAAGCAGATAGAACAGAATAGACAGTGATGACAATACAGGCAGAAAATATGCTTTCTTTATGGTCTGAAATGTAACCTAAACTTGTAGGAGAAGGTCCAAAACATGGACTCACCCAAAAGCCCCTGTGGCTTGAAAACCTGTTCACAAGGTTATTCTAACCAACACTAGAAATTCACTGTCGCAAGGACGCAAGGAAACTTCTCTCAGGGAACATGGTTACCAGGGGATAAGAGTGGGGGAGAGACGAAACACCTGACTTTAATTACAAAGACACCCCCAATGCACCCACGCAGTAAATCGTGCTGAAACCAAAATGCAGCAGGCAACCCCATATGTCATAAGAATTAAAGGCATGGTTCCCACTTTGTAACGATGCTTTTACAGAAACTGTTCCACTGTAAAACTTTATGATTTGAATCTTTATAGCTGCCAGCAGAGCACATGTTCACTGCCTTACATTTAATTATAACTCAATATCAGCAGAATCTTGCACTTTTCAGCACTCTCTTTTGATAAAGTTTGCTCCCGTTCCCTGCCCCAAGACCCACCACCTTCCACTGGCCATGACCTCCAGAGACATTGTATGTTGGTACAACAATGCCATATGGAAACATCGGGAGATACTTTCCTATATGGAGGTCCCGTCAGCATAAAATGTGCATGGGCAGCTTTGCCCGCAGGGTACCCTTATGGATCTGTTTATTGCCATGATTGCAAAAACACTAAAATGCTAATAGAATTATGAGTACATCAATAAATGCAGTTAAGGGGCTACAACAGGCTTGACGGAACCAGAACCCCTTCAAAGTTTAGATATCCCCTCAGATGAAAAAGAAACTCAAGTATTTGCACACTGAATAGAAAATGAGCATTGGGCAGGCCTGGGCAGGAGATGTGGACTGATGGTTGAGCTGACAGTACTGACTCCTGAAGAGGTAAGCAGGAGACTCCGTGGTGGTCGTATTTCTGGATGGGAGACTAAATGCCAGGCTGTGACAAGCTGCTGTACCCATTGTGGCAGGACAGAGTTGCTACAGAGCCAGACTTAATAGAGAGCAGCTCCCCCCACCCCCACAAGGGAATGAAATAGAGCACAGCATTTTTAGGGCATGGCATAATGATTATAATGATACTGAGGAGGAAGAGGAACGACTGAGCATTAGTCTCTTCATGCGTTTTGCCTGCCACTCTACTGTTTGTTGGTGTGCCCAGACTGCCAATCAAGATTTGATTCATACTCACAGCAACTACTAATTGGGGAGTGGGGCAAGATGGAGATGGAAACCAGAATAATCAGTTTAGGGAAAACAACTGGAAAAGGCCATAAAGCAATGTTCCTCTCGGGTTTGAGTGGGCTATGGAGCTACCCAGAAAGTAGCTCCAATCAGTCCTTATTATCCGCTAGGATTAGGTTCCTAGAAATTCTTGTGAATAATGAATTTGCAGATAATGAACCATTGATCCTATGTGATCAATGGGGTTAGGTGCAAGGGATACATTATCTGCCATCAGAAGAATCCAGCAGAAACCCTCAGGAAGCCAGCAGAGTGCATCAAGACGTGCCAAAAGATCTGTGAATATTGCAGAGACGTTCCAGAGGCTGCAGGGATCTTCAGAATGGTGCCTGCAGTCAGCATGGACCATAGATTCTTCTACCAGCCACTTAAAAGAGGGTTCTGCACTGGTCACAGGTGCCATTCTGAAGGTCCTTACAGCCTTCAGAAGGTCTCTGCACAGTGGATAATGAAGACAGAGACGCAGATAATGAGATGGTAGCAATACGAACAGGATTGACTGTATTTTCAACAGGAAGGAGGAAGTAACCTTTCCCTCCTGGGTTTTCTTAAAACCCTGCTGTACATCTTAACACTCCTTAGACAGCAGCAAAACTGGGGCCAAATGGTTCTCCCAAATCCAAAGCACAAGACACACACAAACAGCACACCTAACCCAGGTATTTTTCATATTGCCATTTGCAACTGAAGACATTGTGTAGGTTGACCTGGTTCACTGTATTTTTAAAATACATGTTTGATCCCTCCTAAGAGCTCCCTACTTCTTTGGAGACTGGAGTGGTTTAAGAATAATGAAATTTTGCTTTTGGTTTATTAATTTTTATTGTGCCCTATGGTCACATTGTAAAGTTTTTCTCCACCAAGCATAAGGAACAGAAATTTGAGAAACAAAGGATTTGTCCTTATTCTGTTAGATTTAGGGTTAATATTAATTCTTTAAAAATCCTGAGTCATGTGAATCAGTCATGAAGGGCGGTAATCTGGTTTGATGGTTTGGTAATCTGGTTTGGTCCCAAAATATTTAAACAGAAGTTTTCTATAAACCCTATATAACAGTGGTTCTGAAACCTGTTTTCATCTGGACCCACTTTTTGGAATGGCAATTGTGTCAGTAATCCATCAGAAGTGATGTCATTAACCTGGAAATGATGTCATGGCCAGAAGTGCCATCATCAAGCAGGAAATGCCATCACTGTGGCATAATCAAATGACACTCCTGGAATGGCATTCTTGGACTGCAGCAATTGCACAACCATAAAACATGCCTTACAGAAAGTCAGATTAGGGCAAAATATTATGTAAAAACATTGAACTAAAAACAAAATTTAAAAAACCCTCACTTGAAAATTCAAATTGTCAACATTCACAAAAGGAATATAGAATAAGGAGTATAGAATATACAGTAGCTGCAAGAATATAAGGTCTGCAGCTTCCAAGATGGCTGCTCTCAGCTTTCCGTGACCCACCTGACATCGCAGGTTGCAACCCACAAATGGGTCCCGACCCACAGTTTGTGAAACACTATCATAAATGCTTTCTAACCTCTGTTGGTACATTTTGGAATGAGAGTATCAGGAGAAGAACCCTTATTTCAAGATCAATTGCTGAATCCAAGGCAGATTAGCATTGTGAGTTTGGGGGTTAAAAATCAGCATTTAGTGACCGGTCATGTATGTTGAGTCACCAAAATATCAATGAATGGTTAAGTGCAAAAAAATGGCACACTACTCCTCACATACATACTAGAGCTACCATTTTTTTTTCTCAATATTGTGCCACAGGCCAGGACTCAGTCACTACTGTGAGAAAGATGCGTGACCATGGATGGTGTCAGCTGCCTGAAGAGTTCACTCAGCAAAGGGTTCCAGAGACCCATCAAATAATAATTATTTGAAGAATGTGTGCCCTGCCTTTTCCATGCCAAAGCAAATGCCCAAGGCGGCTAATATCCCAAGAAAAGGAAACATGCCTGAAAAGTGAATAAACAGAACAGAATTTAGATCATGGGAGGCCCCTGGTCTTCCAAATGCCAGTGTAGAGGTGAAAGAAGCGTGTAAAAAGTAGCATTTGTGGCAACAGAGCTTGTGGCACTTTCGCGGCAATTTGTGGCCTTTCAAGAGGTAAGTGCTGAGGTGCTGGTCTACCCTCCACCACTTCCTTGACACAGGGTCCTGTCGGGAAAACTGACTGCTACCTATACTAGGGCAATAGAGGAACATAATGCAACAGCCCCAAACAAAAGAAAACATGAAGAACTATGCTGGAGGGAGGAGCACTGGCACTGAATGCCCTGAAAAATCACAACACATTTCCAGCACTCCATTTATTCCCTGGCAAGCTTTCTATTCCCCTTCTTAATTCTCCCCACACCTATGAGTTCTGGTCAACTGATACAGGAATATTCCTTTTGCAAAGCACCAGGTGATTATGTCGGCCATGGTGTCAGCTGAGAAGAGTCACCTTCAATTGAGGAAAAAGCAGGGATCCCCATCTCTGGAAATGCTCTCTCCTTTTTTTTTTAATCCTTGGAGACTTCCTGGGACAATTTGTCACCAGGGTTATTAGCATTTCTTCTGAGATATTGACAGCTTGTCTTTCTTCCCTTCCAACCAGTGAGTGATTTCTTCACACAGTCGCCAAATACTGCCAAATCACCATGGTAAATGTATCGACAGAATCATATTAACAGCTGCTGCGCATTTACAGCACCGTAAGTTATACAGAGAAGCGGAAACACACAGGGAAATAAAGCAGCCTCAGTCAGCAGCGGTGACAAGCGTTTATTTAGCAGTTGCTGCCTGGAACTATTTTTTATGCTTTAATTGCTAATTGTAAGATCCCATAAAAGAGCTGCCTTAGACCAAATTATCTATCTCTCCTCCTCAAATCTCAGTAGCCTACCTGGATATAGACCAAAAACAACATAAAATGACAGCCCAATCTTATACTGCACTGGAATAGGCAGGCCTGCGGAGTATTCAGCACAATGCAGGAGGCATCGGGGGCTCACCTCAGGGTAAGGATATATTTTCCCCTTACCTCATCCCAGCTAGCCCTATGGGACTGCTCATACCTGAGTCAGTAAAATCAGTGGTGCAAATCTGAACAGCCAGATCTGGCCTGCCAGACCTGGGGAAGGGGGTTAGGATCCAGCCCAACAGCTGGATCTGCTCTCTATCCCCCCCTCCCCAGGCCAGGCCAGGACACCCAGGCTTGCTCTTCGCCCTCCTTCCACCCTATTTTGTCCCTCCCGCCTTTCCCTTGCCCTTACAAAGCCCCTGCGATGGCTGAACTAGGCCAGCGTGGAAGTGGCACCTCAGCCTGCCTAGGTCTGCGCGACTCCCCGCACCAGCCCAGCTCCTCTTGTGCTGCTGCAGACATGCCTTACAGCACATTTGCAACAACTCTGGGCTGATACATGTGGCAAGGGCAAGTTATCTTTTTCATGCAGCACAAAGGATGCCAGCAGACTAGGTTAATATGGAATAGATTCTAGTGAATCTTGGATCAGAGTATAATATTGGACTATACTTTTTTAATAGAAACATCTTTTTAACCAATCCATATAATTTGCTTGGATATCCAGGAGTAAAAGAGGATCCACCACAATGCTTAATCAAATAGTCTGTGACTTCTCTAACGTAATAAGCCCAAGAAGATTCAAACCAATCATTAGCCCTATAACTGCTCTGAACCGTCTGTTACATGTGTATGAAGTAACTGAAAAATTACCATAAATACCTTGTAGGCAAAAAGAATTTGCATAATTGTACAGAGTAACAACACAGTACAGATATAGGTTTGATACAAGTGCAAGTTTTGTACTCATGTACGCTGAACCAGTTGCAAATTATAGTGCACCCTGGAACGAAAACTAGCAGTTTAAGAGTAGAGAAACCACAAGCCATGCAATCAAGTACCATAACACATGAACACAAAAAAAATTATTGTTCCTAGATGGTCCATGTTATTCTCATCCAAGTGTTCTTCAAAGTTATGTCCACGTGGGTTTTAAATATGTCCATGTGGATATAAATTAAATAAATAAATAAGAATCAGGTTTGCTACAAAGCATCTTCCTTTGCTGCCAGAACTCAGGGCACCATCCTAACCAACTTTCCAGCACTGACATAACTGTGTCAGTGGGGCATGTTCTGTATCCTGCAGTGGAGTCGTTATCATGGAGGCTTCCTCGAGATAAAGGGCATGTTTGGTGCCTTACATCAGACCTGCATTGCCCTTACCCTGCTGTTGGAAAGTTGGTTAGGGCTGTGCCCACACTCTGGTAACTCCCTTGAGGGAAGTCTGGGCACTCCAGCTTCTTTCTAGTTAAGAGATATCAGCAGTGGTGTCATCTAAATGATTTAAGAACAGGTACTCACTTTTGATTGGCACGTGTCGGGACCCGCCCACCGGAAGTGATGTCATAAGCCAGAAGTGATGTCGTGGCAGGAAGTGACATGAAAAAAGCCCTTTTTGAGGCCTCAGATGATTTTAAACTGACCCAACAGTTGCAACAGTATTCCACAGCACCCCCAGAACATGTTAAGGAGGCCTGGCATCATGTTAAAACCCCAGAGCAACTCATTTTTCAGTGGCAAGGAAAGGAAAGGCTCCGCTCGCTGCCTGCCTGCCTGCCTGGCTCTGAAAACATGCAGGCAACTCAAACATGCAGGAAATTCAAACGTTGCAGAGGGCGGAGTCGACGAGTGGGCGGGCGAATGGGCAGGGCCAGCTGTAATCCTAGAAACCGGTACTCGTGTACCCCCTGCATGACATCACTGGATATCAGGCAATTATAAAGCACTTCTGAAAAAAGGTAGAAGACTGTGCTGAGGTCAGAATCATCCAAGGCAAAGACAGGCTATCCAAGGCAAAGTACTGGAACCCGAGGAGGCAACAGGTTGTGCACTGAACGTAGCAGGTATTTTATATTAGAAATATATATTTATTAAGAATAAGCAACCTGAAAGAACTTTGTAACCTCATATTATGTCAGAGAATCACAAAAACAGAGGGACTCCCATATAAACTATGGCACCCACTATGGCACCCACTGTGCCCCACGAATATTGTGCTGAAAAAGCTGGGTAAGTTTAAAAAATGAAGCATCTCATAAGTACAGACTGAATAAACATGGTTTGCTTATTTGTATCTTCTCAGGCAGGTCTTAGAATACTATAGCTTCAATTAAAAGTGTGTAGCCACCCAGATAAAAATAGTTATTCTATGAATGAACAAGATAAAAAGATTATGAACATTCTGCATGCTCAAAAGTGTCGTATAGTTAAAACAAACTGTCTACAACACGCATCTAGATCAGTGGTGTCATCCTGGCGGAACGGCCCTGTACGCTGTTCCGCCAGTTCCGCGGACGGGCCTGGGCCGCGTCGCCTCTCCTGAGGACAGGCGAGCTGCTCCTGGGGCCCCCCCCCCCCCCCCCGGACGAAATGCTCTGAAATGGAGCGATACTAGGCGCAGGGAGGCATGGCTGCCCTCCGCCATAGGGGCGGAGGGCTGCCAATCATCCAGGCGTTCCGGTTCCTGGCGCGCCCGGATGACGTCTCTGATCTAGATGGTTTATCATCTACAACTTTTTCAAGGCAATCGGCAATGGCTTACCTCCTTGGTCTTTTAGGGACATATCACAATTTCTCTATAAACACAGGCGACCCCCATATCCATGGGGGATACATACATATCCTCATGGATATGGAACCCATAGATACAGGAGAACCATACCTCCATGCACCCCATGACCATTCTTTGTTTTTATCCTTACCGGTAGCACCAAGAATGAATGTTTCTTGCTTTTACAGAACACTATGAGCATGAAACTTATTGACAACAAGCAGGCAGCCTGCACACTAGATGGAACAACTCAGAGAACATTAACAGGAAGCAGGAAGCTACATGTTAAAGTTCTTTTGTGCTAATGTGTTTCCTGTTAATGTTCTGCCTATGTTCCGCAAGCAAGCTTCCTACTTGCTTGTCATCTATAAGCTTAGTGCTTACAGCATCCTGTAAAACTAAGAGACATTCATTCTTGGTGCTACTGGTAAGAATACAAACAAAAGAAATGGGCACTGGAAGTGGGGTGAAAAGAACTGCAGATAGGTGAAACCGTGGATATCGGATGCATGGATATGGGGGGGGGGAAACACCTGTACTTTAAAAATGTTCTAGAACTTCTGATTAGCTTTTATAATTACAGGTTGAAAAGTGATTACAGGTTGTCTATTGGCATCCACAGGTGCCCACGGGTAATTAAAACCTCTGGTCGTGCACAGTCTCCCCACAACTCAGAAGACTTCCCGGATGCTACCTGCGTCCAGAAGGTCCTCAGAGGCAGATTTACCATCCATGGGTTAGCAAACCTGTGAATGATGAGGATACCCAATATAAGGTGTTCACTTTGTGAAAACCAACTAGTGCTTTTTAACATGAGTAACTATGTTGGGCTGAATCATTTTGGAACTTTGGAATGCTGAATTCACAAGCAACGCCAAAGGTAGTTTTCATCAGCTAGCTCTTAGGATTCTGTCTCCTAAAGTTCTGAGCAATTTCTCAAAATTGGGATTTACACATGTTATTTTTAGCCCTAACTGACACTTGTCTCACCCTTCTCCTCTTTTGTGCCTTGTCAGCATTGCCCACCTCCACTTTTATCAAGATATACATCAAGTAGATGAGCAGTATGGTAATCAGAGCTCAGCCTAAAAAGCTCAGCCTAATATCCTACAAGTGATGCTCAATTCAAAGTTTATCCAGCTATAAAAAAGGTCTTTAGAAGTTCACTGAAAGGTATTTTCATGTGCTGTTCAAGCCCTGAACCCACTTTGTTTTCAGTGCAATCCTATGCATGTCTTCTCAGAAGTTCGTCTCACTGCAAGAAATGGGACTTACCCCCAGATAAGTCCCATCTAGGACTGCAGCCTTTGTGTGCCACCATTCCTATTTTTTCTATTGGAATCTTTTCTGTTTTCATATCCCACGTTGTAGGAACAGAACAATAATTTAATTGGCTGTGGAGAAGAGTTAAACAAACAAACACGGAACAAAGGAGCTAGTGAGAAGAAGTGGTAGAAACTCCCAAGGAAATCTGGAAGAAAACTGCAGACAATACTGCATGGGGGTTTAACATTCCAAAATCCTGGAAGAATCCTGCCCATCACAACCTCTTTACTACTCCACTCGATATTCTTCCAAATAAGCTTAAGAAAATAAACTCCTTAAAGCCAGGGCTGAAAAAGAGAGAGAAAACCCCCACCGTTTCACTCCCCTTCAAATCTCCCTAGCTATTAAGCCGCTTAGAAGTTAGAATGTTGCTAAAGAAAGTGAGTCCATGCCAAGCAGCTTAGGAAGGGCCTAAGGCTCAAAGTGGGAGGGGGGTGGGAAAGGGGAGGGGTATGGAGAGGCAGAAGCAATACTTTGAGTCTCATAAGAGAAAAAGGAAATGTTTGATGCATTTGTCAACATTTTGAGTTGTGATTTTATTTTTGTAGTTCTCACTTTCAGCTGGTTGGAAAGCAAAAAGAAAGGCTTCTGTGGAAGAATGGGGAGTGATGAGGCAGGTGGTGGCAGCAACTGCAGTATCCTGAACCCCTCTGCCAGGCTGGACACACCACCAACAGGCTTCACAGAGCTAGGACAGTAAAAGAGCAGGCAAAGATCTGAGGAGTCCCTTAGAGGACCTTGTGGCAGTCACACAAATGTGTATTCCCTCTATCTCTCTCATCTGGCCTCTCATCCCAGGACAGCACTGTGAAAGGCAGGCTGAGCCACCTCAGTCGGTCACATGGGGCTGTGCCAAGAGTGACAGTGGGAGTATGGCAGGCCAGTTCCAGCTGCCACTGAGAGGCCCAAGAAGATATAAAGAACTGCCCTGCTAGCAGTAGGGTGGAGGTGGATGCAGTGAGCAAACGTATAACATACACCCGTCATGTCAAGGGAGCAAACAGTTGGACATCAGAGACTCCTGCTACTGTGCCCCAGCTGCCACCCCTGTCGGACAGACCCCATCAAATATAGGGCTGAAGAGAGGGGCCACGGTTCCGCCCCTAAGGCTGAGTCTGTCAGCCAGTCGCCACCAAGGGTCTCCGGTGAAGCAAGTTCACCATGGGAGTTTGAGTGGCATACTGCTTTCTCCTCTCTCCTTTCGCCCACATAAGGGCATTCACTGAGGGACAACCTGGATACACCAGACAGTAGCTGTAAGGACATTGTGAGTGGACTCTGCCACAACTTTCTATTAGTGACGTTTGGGCAGATTGTGCCCCGTTTTGGTTCATTGGAGTCCTTGGCTAAATCCTGCCATCTTTTAGTCCTCTCCTTTTAAATACCTGTGCCTCACCCCGTGAAGTAACAAGGCAAGGAAGCTCTCAATTGTCCCCAATAAAACTGGTTGCGCCTTCTCTCAGCATCCCAACATTGTTTCTCATTGAGCCTGCTTATCACGTTGACCCATTCACTGCCCCCTTCCCTATGTGGGGAGTGGGAGCCAGGCAGGCAGGATGTGACAAGCATGTTGGATGCAGCAGCCAGATTGGGCAGTTATTTTGTTTTCACTTCAAGAACAAACCATAATTCTGGATTATGTAAAAATTCAGGGAACTGCGGTTTGCACAACCAAGGGTGTTAGTATTTTGTTCCTGGTTTGTTTTAACCAGCCACAGATTGAGTTAAACAATAATTCCTTAACTCTGTACATAACACAGAACTGTAGGTTGTTCTGTGAAAGCAAAAAGAATGAAAGAATGAAAGCAAAAGCTTGCATGTGAGCAGGAGAAGAAGAAAGTGGACAGGAGAGTGCACGAGCTCACAGCTCTCAGAGGTACAATAATATAGCACTAAACTATGGTTTAGCGTTACACCTAAAATATGCCACTGTGGCCCAATCACAACTCAGTAAAGGGAAGAGCAAGTCCTCTTTTTTTCAAGTATATAGTAGCAAATGCTAGCATCAAAACTGCTTATCTTCAAATCTGGACTGGTAAAAGGACTGGAACCATCTCATCCTGACCGTAAAACCTTAGCTACAAAATATGCATGACATTATAGACATTAAAGGCCTGAAGCCAATGTGACCAATGTCACCACTTTGTGCCCCGTACTTTGAGGGGGGGGGTACCCTTGCTGCTGCAGCCGAGATCTTTGTGGGCTATAAGTCAGTGGGTTGAGAAGAGTGGCTTTGCACTGGACCCTCCTGCCTGCTCCTACTTCCGAACAACCGAAAATGGGTCTCCTAGAAGCAGTTGGCAGTGATGTAATAAAGTTGCCACTAACTATGTCCAGGTGCCACACTTCACGTGCAGCACCATAAGGCTCTTCTAGTTGCCACAGCTGTAAGGTGAGTGGGCGGCCCATGGGAAAGGTAGAGGACCCTGTGGGAATACCCTGCATTGGGCCCCACCACTCCTAGGACCAGCTCTGATTCTAGAGATAGAGTCTAGGGCAGGCTATGAAGATACAGATAGGAGCTAACTCAAATCACAGTAGCTTCAATTCAATTGTAATGGGCAAGATGAACAAGCTGAATTTGGGACATGGACAAGAGGGGAAAACACTCACCCTCTGCTATAGACAGGCTGCCACTATTCCTATGGAGAAAAGTAAAGCATTGCACTTGGGGAGAACAATGACAGCCTTTATGTGCCAGACCTTTCAGGTGCCACATACGATTACTGCCCGTGGCCACTATAAACTACGACCCAAGGAAGAAGAGAATCAAGAGAACTGCACTAACGTCATGGATGACATGCTGACATTCAACAATGCAAATTGTCAAAAAGGGAAGAAAAAAATCATTGAGCCACCAGGAAAGATTAGAAGATAGTACACTAATTGGAGACTCTAAAAGTAAAGGCTGGGTGGGCAGACAGCTGAGAGTCTGCTTCTCAATGTAACAGAGCTCCCTCTAGGTTAAACATTCAGGTATTTCAGACTCACCAAATTTCATCGACAGTTTCTAAATCTAAAGACATTGTCTAAAGACAACGTAGACATTCCCAGCAAATGAGGTGTCACTATCTGAGCTAGCATGGGTTATTCCATGCATCATATCAGGCAGTTTACTCCATCTGCAAACATATATGAGCCAGCTTTGGTTCTCTATGGTCTGGCCATATCAGGGGCATACCTAAAGACATGCAGGGGGGTGCAATTGCACCAGGCAACAAGCTTTAGGGGGGCAACAAGCTGAGCTTGACACTACTGGCCAAAATGGTGAAAACCTTGGTATGTATGAATAATACTATAATATTATATATCATTGTAAAGGTAATTTAATGCAGAATATAATTAAACAAACCAGAGTGTAATATCTTCATTCTATCAAACGTTATGGCCAAAAAATCCAAAATACAACTGTGATGTCTCTTCCTGTTGCGATGTCACTTCCGGAGCAACGTTTTGCCCTCTGCACCAGGCTACACTTTCATTAGCTACACCCCTGGGCCTGATATTAGTCCAATCTGGTCCACTATTCTTCTGCCACATCTGATCCCCATCCATGTTCAATTCTTCTGGAAATAATAATGCCATTGCAACCTCATGCATTTAATCTTAGTGTACAGTTCACAGGAAGGTGGGCGCAGTGTTCAAATTATGGGGAGACAGGCAGGGGTATCCTTAATCAAATCCACAAGCTCAACCCCTGATTCCCCCTAAATTTAGTAAAACCAAGAAAAGACAACTATAGTCTTCTAACCAGAGTAGCTAAGTGTGCTGCCACAACCAAAAAATGGATCAGGCCCCTCTTCCCTGCCCACCCCCAAATTTGAACATTAGGTTATATCCAATAGAAGGCAAAATTCTAAGTCCAAGTAAAGTTCTTGAGGTGGCAACAATTGGTTGCTGAGACTAAGAGGAGCAGATACCATTCTTTAAACAGGTGATTGGTCTGTTGGAAACATTTTTCAGGACAAACAGATACCTCATTTCCGAGTGTGAAATTGAAGTGGTTCTATTCTGGCTTCCACTGCACTGTAAGAAATACAGTGCTCATTTACACTGACCCATGAACCCCAGATAATGTTTGGAGCATGCCAATTCTGTGAGGGAGGGAGGAAATGTAAGTTACCCATATTTACTTTTTCTCCACTTCTATGTAATGTAGGAAGAGATGTAGGAAGACATGTAATGTCATTCCTTGCTCTGCCGCTGTGCCGAAAAACAGTACTCATCACCAAACTGAGCCTGATTTATGGTCCATTTACTGCCCCCTCCTACCCCCCACCATGTTACATATGCTGCATGCTATGGGGAGAGTCAATCGGACAGCCTGCTGGCATAGGTCTGAGGAGACCCAGGGTGAGCATAAAAATGAGGGTGCAATCCTAAACTGAGTTAGGCCGGCATAAACTAAGCCAGCAAAGTTTGGCCACCGTAAAATATGTTTGGACCATTCTTGGAGTCAGAGAAGCCAGCACACAGACATGAGCCATCCTTCCTGACTCCAAGAGTGGTCCAAACACTCTTTATGGTGACCCATGTGCTGGCCAAACTTTGCTGGCTTAGTTTATGTCAGCCTAACTCCAGTTTAAAATTGCGCTCTGAGAATAAAATCCAGCATGCGCAACAGCTGCCTGATCCACTCCCTCCCTCCCTCCCTCTCAACACCCCCACTTCCTCCCCCAACACACCTGTAGTATAGTATAGTATAGTATAGTATAGTATAGTATAGTATAGTATAGTATAGTATA
>JAJKFI010013621.1:0-21731 GCA_029204185.1 Lerista edwardsae
ATACAGCTTCTTGCAAAAGATACAAATGAAGTATATATATTATATTTCCTTTGTCGAACACACAAAGCAAACATTGCAACTGAGGGGAATGCAAACAATGACTCAAAGCTTAGCAGTATGGATATTTGGCTTCCTTTTGTCAATCACGTATTAAATCATTTACCTAACTGATCATGCCAGTGTTTTCCCAATGCCTTAGCAAAAGGGCATTTCCTTACATAATATACTGTAGCCTCTTTTTCATCCTGTCACATGGGCAAATCTCACTAATGCTGAATGCGGCTCCTTCATTTAAATGCATTAAGCCTCACGACGCAACTATTACAAGGAGACACACTTTGCACAGAGATTGTGTTTTGAGTCCAGGGCACTTCTCTTGACATTTCTTAGCTGTAATATTCAACGTGCAACGGAGTGAATGCCAGATCATGCTAATGCATCCAGTTTCAACCCCTGGATGGTTTTTCCCCCCCCTTCAGATGCATTTTTAAACAACACAACCTCCCAGGTAGTATATGTAACTATGCGCGCGTGCGCACACACACACACACACACACACACACACACATTATGTATTCCTAGTGGTACAGATAAGATATTCTGCAGTTATATTAAATTTGCAGAATGTGAACATGTATAAGAAATGTACAAGAAATGTGCAAAAATGTATCCCCTTGACATTGCTTGCACATCATTACCTTTTGTACTTGGCCTGTTTGGGTGGTGTTTTCTCCCTTCTCCTCTCCCTTTTTTGATACAGAACAAAAAGAAAATCTGAGTTCTGGAAGAACAAATGCATTCTCCAATAGCAATATTCAGTATTTATGTGGCACTTTTCATCCATAGAGCACTTTGCCAACATTAGCCAGTTTAATCTAGCAATTAAACATTCCAAGCTTGAATATAATTTGAGGGGAGAGAAACAAGAGCAGAATGAACTGTGCATTTGTTAGCATTGTAGAACTGCAAGTTAACACTTTACATGGGCGCAGGGCTTGCAAGGAGACAGGGCCCCTCCTGATTCAAGCCTTTTCAATTTGCTGTTTCTAAGGAAACAGCTGCAAACAATACCACTGTATTACTACCACTATTACTAACAATACCACTGTCACTACAAAGGCCGGTCTGGGAGATGTGACTTGAACAGGTCTAATGAGGAAGTGGAGGAGGAGAGACGCAAGGGCGGTCATGGACCAAGGCACAGTGTCAGGCACAGAGGCAGCTGCTTGCTATCCTGGAGGGGAGGCACCTGCCAGCCTGAACAGAGCGTGTTAAGTTCTTGCGCTTCTTTCTTACATTCCCTATGCACTCAAAATCCCCTGGGTAGTCCCAGAGGTCTACACAGGGAAGGGTCTGCAGGATACACTGGGTCCATGGGAAACAGCCCCCCCAAAAGAATGTGGCCTCGACATGGCCCGAATCCTAAGCACAGATCTGAACCCCAATCTTTTTTTTGCATGCTCCACTGCCCAGATGCTCACTTTGTTCCACTTTGACACATGCAACCTCCCCAATATCAGTTACCAATAATCTTTTCAGTGGCCCTACAATCCTAACATGGGCATCCTAAACACATTGAATTAGAAGTACTACTACTTGAAGTACTGCTACTTGAGTTCACATCCCTGCATAAATGTTATGATCTAGGTGGGTTTTTCAGTTGTCTCTTTACAGGATCTGTGTAAAGGTCTTCATGTGATTCATGTCCCATCAAACATTAGTGAGAATCCCGAGCCCCAGCATATAGATGGAAGGCCTGCTATTGGCTTGCTTCCCTGCCGTGCGAGCCAGATGCAGCCCTATTGGGTGTTGTGGTCATGGGGGCGGCACCAGAGCTCACTTGGTGAAGGTGAGATCTCCTGGAGGACATTCTGCTGTATGATCCAAATGAAGACGGATCCAGTGATGTCATGCAGGGAGAACGCGGGGGAACTCAGTTCCACTAGTTAAAATTAGGGCTGACTCCACCCACTTCACTCTCCCTCCCCCCTCCCAATTCCTCTGCAAAGAGCTTTTCTACTTGGTTGGCTGGCACTCAGAGGGTTAAAGGGAGCAACTCCGGATTCCTAGGGGGGCAAAGGCAGTGATGTCATTCAGGGGGAACGGACCAGAACGGGCGTTCCGGATCCTAACGGGCTCCGTGGCTGGTTCTGGGTTCCCGACAAGTGCCCATCAAAAGTGAGTTCCTGTTCCTAAATCATTTGAATGACACCACTGGATGTATCCTCTGTGACATTTTTGTAATCCTTTTCAAAAGCTACTTACGCTAGTGGCCATCACCATAGCCTATGGCAGTGAGTCCCATAAACATGTTGTGTGTTGTATGAAGACATTCCTTCTTTTTTCTGTCCTGGGTCTACCCCAAATCAAATGCTGCTTGGTGAGCTTGAGCTCTAGTTCTATGAAAAAGGAAGGCGCACTCCACTTTACCAACTTCCTTCACACCTTAAGCCTCTGGTATGCCTGTCTTTCTTTCCTCACTTTAAAGGGTCCCCAACACGTAGGGTAGTATCCTAAGAAGCACATGCAAAAGTAAGCAGCATTTTGCACATTTCTCCATGAGCACATGGAGCCAATATTGTGCAACAATGAATGTATTTCTCAGTGACATGTTGCGCAATGTGTTGCATACATGCAAAGCCTAGAGTCCATTAGGATTTCTGTGTGCAACAACCATGTGCCATCACTTCCAAACTTGCAAGCCTCTTATGCAGCCAGAAGGATCACTAATGATATAGCTAGCGGTTTTTTAGTCTGGTAAAACAGGATTACAGCCCATGTCTAACTAAAAACAATGGGCTTCCTCCTGAGTAAACTAAATAACACCATTTTCAAACATCTCTATATAGCCTTCCATAGTGCTGTGACCTGTTCATTTGTCTGTTCCAGCTCCACACTTTGGAGGTAACCAAAACAGCACACAGTAGCCCAGATGTGACTGCCCCAAAAAGTTACACACTGGTGCTACACAACCCATGGCTCACAAAACCACAAGCAACTCAGCAGTCATGAACTTTAGTTTCTAGGAGCTTCACAACCCTTCTGGGTTATGCAGCCAAAGGCAGGAAGAAGCTTAGCAAACCCTAGCCAGACAACTGGTGGTTGGCTGTACTCGGCTCAGAAGGTTCACACAGTCAACCCTACCAGCTCTGCCTTGCCATTCCTATACAATATTGCTTAAGAAGCAGAACTTTACTTACTTTCATCTGGGTGAAGACAAACCTGGAAATTACCTATTTGATACAATATATGCATCTGCCATTGAGAGGGATTGAAAAATGAGACCAATTTGAAAAGCTCAGGCCCACTCCGGTTGCAGCCATAAATAGTGAATAATGATTTTTCTTCCCTCTTCCCCCACCCCATATGTAAATCCTTGATACTGCTTTGGCTAATGATGCATCTATCCTCTTTACAATCCACTTGATATGTGAGTAAACATAACAGTGAATTGCACCATAAATTACTTTAAATTCCAGATCAGGAGACCAATGAGGTCAATAATACAAATTAAATGTGTCCACTGCTTGCTCTACTTACCGTGAGCTTTAACCCTTTCTAAGCTGCTATGATTGCATTGCCTTCTGTATGCTGCTTCTTTTGAAGGAAAAAAAGTGCATTGATGTCCAAGAGGAGCTCTTTCTAAGCATCTCCCACTATATTTATCTGCTCTTGGGAATCTCAGTTCAGTTGGACCAAGGCTTGGTAGATTATGCTGACCCACCTGCAGCAATGATCAGACCTGATTGGTCCATGAACCAAACAGAGGGAACTTTTAAATCTTGCTGCCTACCCAATGATATCATGATGTGCTCCTCTGGCTCTCCAATGTTCTTAGAACTTTCCTCCTCTTCCTCTCTAGGCACTATCCTAACCAACTTTCCAGCACTGACATAGTTGTGCCAATGGGGCATGTTCAGCATTCTGCAGTGAAGAACAGTCACCTCAAGGTCAGAGAAGGTTTGCTCCCTTACCTCAGAGCTGCATTGCCCTTACCTCGGTACTGGAAAGTTGGTTGGGATTCTACCATTTGTCTCCTTTTTCGTTTTCCATTCCAGACAGTGGAGTAGCAGTGGAGGCAAATAAGTGGACAGAGATGGGCACCCACCCCCACCAACCTGCTGCCTGAGGAGACTGCCTCAGCTGGCCTGATGGATGGGCCAGGCCAGCCCTGCATCATAAATAGGCAAGACCTTTTAACTGCTCCGGTTCAACTTAGGGCACAATCTTAGCAAACCTTCCAGCACAGGGGCAAGGGCAATGCAGCTCTGAGATAAGGGAACAAACATTCCCTGACCTTGAGGAGGTCTCTGTGACTGCCCCCCCCCCCCTGCCCAATGCAGGATGCAGCACATGCCTCATTGGCACAACTATGTCAGTGCTGGAAAGTTGGTTAGGATTGTGCAAACACACAATTTCAAGGTGAACAACCAATTGCCATTAAAAGGCACAGAGCTGCTTAGGCTTGACAACAGGGTTTCTTTTGATAATGGAGTCCTTTCTCAAAAACACCACCTGGACACATGGAAGCCTAACTAGTGAAGAAGGCTGGCTTGAACCCTGAGCCCAGACAGCAAAGGGAGAAACCTCAGACAGTGTATTAGACCAGTGGTTCTCAAACATGTGAGGCCTGGATCCACTTTTTAGAATGGCACTTGTGTTGGGACACACCAGAAGTGATGTCATTAACCTGGAAGTGATATCATAGCCGGAAGTGACATCATCAAGCAAGAAGTGCCATAATTGTGACATAACAAAGTGACATTCCTGGAATGCAAACTGGCATTCTTGGACTGCAGCAATTGCACAACCATGAAACATCCCTGACAGCAAGCCAGATTAGGACAAAATATTGTGGAAAAGCACTGAACTAAAAACAAAGTTTTTTTTTTTTAAACCCTCACTTGAAAATTCAAACTGTTAACACTCACAATGGAATATAGCAAGAGTAAGGTCTGCAGCTTTCAAGGTGGCTGCTTCCAGCTTTCCATGACCCACCTGGCATCAGGTCAAGACCATCAGGTCAAGTTGAGAAACACTGCCTTTGACCATCAAAAGTGTATAAAGCTTAACCTGGGACAGAGTCCTTTTTCCACACAGAACCCTCCATGGTTAGCATGGTGCTCCCATGAATATCTTGCTTTTTCCTTTGCACAATGGGAATAATGAGGTTCTGTTAGCTTCTCATGCATGCTCAGCTTATCTGTTTAGTTTGCAAACACCTGCTCTGTTCTAGGATACCATTTAAAAGCAAGGAAGCCTTGATCGGAATTAATTAGGTGAGGCGATAATACCCATAGAGCATATTGAACCAAATTCTGCCACGTCCCAGAGCCGCCTGCAGTTTTCTTCCACTAATGAAGCTCAGGCACCACATGGAATGGAAGAGAAGCAGCAGCCGCTTCTTTTATCCAGTCGCAGGGTACAGACTATACATCAAACAGCAGTGGAGCTCAATCCAAATAGAATTGCTCTGGCCAGACCCAGTGCTTTGAAGTCTGCCATTTCCCCTCCCATCACACCTTGCACACCTACCAGCAGGTGTGGAAGTCCTCAGAAGGTTCTATTGATTTAATTGCTGCCCAAATGTGACCTGTCCTAAGGTCATTGCAAACATTCAAATGCAAAAGAAACCCAGTAATAATGCGAAGTGCAACTCAGCCGAGAAGTCCTCCTCCTAAACTCCAGGACAAGTTAGGGGTTGCTGCCCCAAATGGCAACCTCTGCTGCTAGTGCTACTGAAACCCTGTGAGCGACATGACATTGCCACACTTTGAAGGCACAATCCTAACCTGGAGTTAGGCTGGCACAGTTAGGCCAGCAAAGTTTGGCTGACACAAGGGCCACCGTAAAGCATGTTTGAACCACTCTCAGAGTCAGAGAGGCCAGCACACAGGCAGAGGCGGAGGAAGCCTATGGCAGCAGAGGGTACGAGCCCTGGGGCGCCATAAGGCGGGGGGTGCCGTTCACATGGCACGCCCCGCCCCCCAAATGGCGCCCACTCCACCCCCGCAACTGCCCAAGCCTTCCTCTCCTCTCCTGGCCACCGCTGAGTGGGTTAAACTGCCCGCTCGGTGGCGGCCTGGAGAGAAGCTGCCGTGCACCCCGTGAGCTGGGGGAGAGATGGGAGCTTGCCTGCTGTGGGCGACGGAGGCTCAGCAGTGGTGCACATGCCCAGGCAGCCGCTTTGCCTTTGCAGCTCCAACAAACTGGACTTCAAGTCCCAGAAGGCATAGTGGCTGCCTGGGCATGTGTACCACAGCTGAACCTCCGTCACCCACAGCAGGCAAGCTCCCATCTCTCCACTGGCTCGCGGGGCGCACGGAGGCGTTGTCCTTAGAGGCGAGGGTCTCCCAGCCTTGGCTCGTCTCCCCCCGACTACGGGGGAGGCACGCCCAGGCTGGGAGAGCATCCATGCGTCTCCTCCTGGCTTCAATTGAAGCCGAGGGGAGATGCACGGAAGCCCCGCCTCTGTCGCTGACATCATGACGCAAGGCGTCATGACGTCACGGCATGGGGGCGCAATGCGTGCCTTGACATGGGCACGGGCAAGGCACGCTATGCCCCTGCACACAGGCATGCGCCATCCTCCGTGACTCTGAGAGTGGTCCAAATGTGCTTTATGGTGTCCCTTGTGCTGGCCAAACTTTGCTGGCCTAACTGTGCCAGCTGAACTCCAGGTTAAGATTGTGCCCTGAGATTCCTTAATTCCATCAGCAACCAAGTCAAAGTATGATGCTACAACATTATGCGATGATTTTCACTGGAACCTGAAGGGCAGGATGGTGCAATGGTTGGAGAGTTAGTCTTAGACCTGGAATTTCCCTGCTCAGATCCCTGCTCAGCCATGAAGCTTCCTGGGTGACCTTGGGCTATCTCTCTATCTTCCCGCCTCGCCTACCTCACAGGGTTGTTGTGAGGACAACCATTCTATAGCTATCATTTCTCAGTTTAAGCATGACATTGTTTCTTTATCCTTATCACATTTCTCTTTTGTTCTGAATCATACTGTATGCTGTTTACAAAAAAAGATCCAAGTAAACCATATACATTCATTTACATTTTAGTCATACATTTATAAAACTGATGTTTTTGGGCCTGTGTGAATGCGTAAAGTATACATTGTGGCCCTCATACAGAATGGTTCGGAGACCCCTGCTCTAAAGAAAAAGGAACAAGATGGCAGCGACACTACAAAGCCTCCCTTCCCACCATTGCCTTCTCCTCCAGGAGAACTCGGAAGTGACATCACAACATCCTGCAACGCTGTGACATCACCATCCCGACCCCACTGCCTCAACCAGATGTTTTCTTCTGATGCCAAGCACCCCCTTGTCCCACTCTTTAAATGGGCAAGTTGAAATATATAACTATGGACTCTGTATTGACCACTTGGTTGTTTCTAACTCAGGTTGCTAGCAGACAGCTATTGATCCTCTTTTCCAGCATAATACATGCGTGGGAGCAGTAATTCCATAACTACAACAATTGTTTCGGGTATTTTGAATCAGATGCAGCAGTTCTTTTCAGCAAAATGTTTTCCTGTCCCACCAAAGCCGTCTTCATAGCTGTTAAATCAAGACATTTGGTTACACAACCCACCTCCACATTAATTCCCTTCTTATGGTTTCATTCCATTCAGGTAAAATAAGTATTAGAAAATACATTTATCATGATGAGAAACAACTAACAATGGCGTGTCTACTCAGAAATAAATGCCATTGTGTTCAAGAAGGTTTACTCCCAGGAAAGTGTTACAGGATTGTAGCTGAGCAGCCCAAACCTATGCTGGCCTCCACCGGCAAAACAGGCACGTGCACTGTTGTAAATGTGCTGTAAGCAGTGGTGTTATCCTACTGGTACGCTGGGTGGGACGTCTGGGTGATCAGTAGCCCGCCCGTCGCGTACCACAGCGTTATGCCGTTTGCGTAACCAGTTATGCCGCTTGCATATGTTACACAAACGGCGTAACACTGCGGTACGCAACGGGCGGGCTGCCAATCACCCAGATGTCCCGCCCAGCATACTGGTAGGATAACACTACTGGCTGTAAGGCATGTTGTGCCAGTGCAGAGCCATGTTCCACCAACACAAAGGCCTGTGCTGGCTTCCTGCCGGTGCTGGTAGACACTTTGCAGGACAGCAAGAGTACAGAACAAGGGTAGGGAGGGGTTGTAAAAGGGTGGTGGAAGTGTGGGTGGTTCAGGCCCAAGAGGGGTCAGGGATGGCAGAGGTGGCCTCCACCATATGCTATTTCCCTCTCAAGCCTGAAAACCCAACATGGAGCTGCTTGGACTTGCACCAACAATTTCGCTAGCACAGATCTGAGTAGCCCCAAAGAGGCTACTGGGGCTTTACCTGCAGTAAGGGCATGAAGGTCCCCTTACCTCAAGGAGACCTCCCGCAGCCCATGCTGGATATAGTGGAGGCTACACCAGCCCTGCTGCACTGCAGTGCATGAATTGGGTTCAGATTGGCTCTAAGCCTCTTACAGCCCAATCCAGAACTGCCCGGCTTCCATAGGAGCAGCAGTACCAAAATGGCAGCTGCCAAAGGCTTCTTGGGAAAAGGGGACATTCCTTCCCTTCCCCCGGGGAAAGCCCCACTGCCCGCAATGGGGCTCCTCAGCTCACTGCCAGCTATTCTGACTGCAGTGAATCGAGCAGCCCTGTGTCAGGCTGCCTGGGCCACCTTTGGGGATAAGACTTGGCAGGAAGCCACTGCTGGGTCCCACCCCCTCTCAGGGCCGTCCCTCCCCAACTGGCTCCTCCCCCTTCCCCCCGCCCCAAACTGGCTTACCGGCAACTGGCACTGCTGAAGCACTGGTTGTCCCAGCCACTTCTGTTGGGGCCTGGTGCTAACTGAGCGCCAGCCCAGCGCAGGTGGTACATTACCACAGATGTGCTTTATGGCACATTTGCAACATTTTTGCTGGGGGCACACACATACCACCGGCGATGGGGCCTTCTGGATCGGGCCTTAACTTTCCAGCTCTGGTGCAGCCATGCTAACAGAGCACGAACCACAACCTGCAGTGCGGAGACAGGCACGGAGGTCTCCTTAAGGTAAGGGAATGTTTGTTGCACTGAGGCTGCATCAGCACTGGAACATTGGTTAGGATTGGACGGTTAATAGAGATATATATTCCTCCCTTCAATTTAATCAAAACTACTATAACTGAAGGGTGATGGCATATTTGGAAATACATGTCCATACTATGTTGTAAGGATCTTAAAAAATGGATTAATACACCATTTTCCCATAGGTTCTTAAAACCAATCATAATGTGAAATGAACCTGTATTTGATTTAAGCGCAGTTCTCAACATATACTGTTATATTAATCCACTGTTTTTTTCCCCCCAGTGCTGTTTTGATTTCTTTCTGTCCTGATTTCTTTCAGGATACACACAGAACCCCATAACCAACCACACCCTGATTTTTGCATTTTCCTCTGGATATATTCGCCGATGCTATGTTTTGCTACTGTGGTATAATATATAAATGTGCCAGAGAGAGATTTATGAGATAGCTCTATAAATACCATCGTGAGCTCCTTGGAGAAAAGGATAGTTTCAAATGTGATAATTAAAATACTCTGGGAATGGGTTAAAATAAACCTCAAACATACATATGCAGCAATCATGCAAACTGGGGCCTTGAAATACACTCCTGACAGTCCAATCCTATCCATTCCCCACTCCCAGCCAAATAGCTGGCCCAGGTCTGCATGAACCTGTGCTATGGGAGCAGGTTCAGGAAGGAAGGCTGCCAAGCCCACCCCCTCCCAGGCCTCTCTCTCCATTTCCCACTTCAGTCACCAGCCTCCCCCTGTACTGCTCTCACCCACTCCTTGTGCCAGAGGACTGCTGGCTCCAGTAGGAAAGCTCCAACCTTCCCACCAGTGCGCCGGCTAAGAACATTGTCACAAAAAGCTTTCCAGTGCTTTTGCAACAGCTCATGTTGGCAGAATACATGTTCCTCTAGTGTGTCTGTAAGTAAAATTAAGTTTGGTTCACTCAGAGAATGGTTCTGACTGCCATTTCAGTCAGACCCTGGGAACTTGTAGAAAAGCCACCATTTGAGAAACATCAGACTGACACGTTCACAAGAAAAGGGGAAATAATAATTCTGTCTAGTTCCGAGCCTGGCAGAGCCTGTCTCGCTCAGAGTTCAGCGTGTCACCCTATTGATACATCAGCAAAAATGCAGATGTGTTGAGTCCCACGTGAAAGAGTCACTTTCCCAGACAAGAGAGAGCGAAAATAGCCCATACCCAGACAAGAGGGGAAATACACAGAAACGAAACTCAAATCTTCCGCATAGCAGCTTAATTATAATAGCACCAATGGAAGCTAGATAGATTAAAATGTATGTATACGTATCTGTGTTTGATTTGTCTAAAGATTGTGAGCTCTGACGTAGAGACAGGGTATAAAAAGTGCTGTAACTTCCTAAACTCTTCAGAGAGAAGGTTGCTTCTGCTTTGCCCTCTCTCTCCGTGCTTGCAAACACGAAATAAATCCTCTTAACTGAGCATCGGAGCCTCTGCCTGGTAATTGTTGTTGGGGATTTGGGATTGGATCCCAAAATCCGCTTGACATGTCCTTTGCATAGGATTGGGCCATAAGCCTCACAGAAAAAAAAGTATATGTAAACAGCAGTGAACTGGGCAAACAGCTGGGAACTTATGAGGTTTTTTTTAATTTCCCAACAGTTCTCAGTGCTAAAAAGATAATTTGTGCTGCAGCTTATAAAATGAGACACTCACCAAACTGTCCACCATAAGCAGGATAGATTTTGTAAAAACTACCCAGAGAGGGCCAGCTCAAGATCTTCCAGGGCTCAGGGTGGAATGCCAAATACTACCTTCTCTTAACTGATATTTGCAGGCCTTTGCTTCTCTCACTTCTAGATTGGAAAAGGGGGACCAAGAGGAAGAGGAAGGGTAGAAGGAAGGAGAGGAGAGTGATAGGCTACAGCCACTGGTTATTTTAAATCAATTAAAGCACAATCCTAACCTGGAGTTAGGCCAGCATAGTTAGGTCAGCAAAGTTTAGCCGGCACAAGAGAAACCGTAAAGCACATTTGGACCACTCTCAGGTCAGGGGGGATGACACACGTCTGTGTGCTGGCTTCTCTGACTCCATGAGTGGTCCAAACATGCCTTACGGTGGCCCTTGTGCCAGCCAAACTTTGCTGGCCTAACCCAGGTTAGGACTGCGCTCTGAATGAAGTTCAGCATCCCACTCCCTGGCCCTCTCACAACATTTCCAAATCAGAATACAGATTACAGAAACCCACACCTAGCAGATCTCTCCCCTCTATGAAATTCTTAAAGGCACAGGAACCCTCAGGAACTCTTTCCCATTGTGACCCACAATCCTCAAGATTTTCCCATGGGTGTCTGTTCCACCTGCCCTTTCTTCATAGCCCTTACCTCACTCCATTACATACTGTGCGTCATTCTACTGACCTGCTAACTTCCTCACTTTCTAGACCCTTCCAGTCAGCTTTCCAGCTTTCTTTTGTGTACTCTTTACAGCTCCTTTTCTATAGGGCCTACATGGCATTCTAAAGCCCACCCCATCTGGCAACTGTCCCTCCTCATAGAAGCTGGACTGAATATTTCAATGTTGACTGTGCTCTCTGCACATTGAGATACTTCCAGGCATTCCATAGTATCACACTAGCTCAACTCATCAAAGTTTTCACTTTCACTAGTACAATTCAGTATGGATTACTGTCAACCCATCCCACAACCACAGAGGCAGCAAGTGGTAGTTTTGTTGAAACTGCCCCTGAAAGGCAGCCAAACCACATAAGTAATTCTCCTGAAGAGTCTTTCCTGAGCTGGGGCTCTTATGTATCAGCTTGCTGGGTTGCACACTACTCCCCAGCTTCCCTTCTTAGTTTACATTTCCGAAAGCTTTTCTCATTTCCGCTGTCTTCCAGTGGATGCTTTTCAGTTAATGTGCTAATTTGCTGGAGAGCCAATAATTTTTTTCTGCCAACATCAAAATCAAACATTTGAAAGACGGAATTAATCTCCTAATATAGTGCCAAAATTGTTATGTGGATTGCATGCTTACCAGTCTTCTCAGATGCAGAATAAAGTGCATAATCTCTTCTGAAATCTTACAAAATATAATAGACTGCATTCCACTTTTCCAAAATCACATTAACTAGTCAACTGGTAGCTTTTCGCATTTCGGAATTACATTTGTTCACTGTTACTTTCCATTTCCACTCTTACTAACCATTTTCATTCAATCATGACCATCCATCAATAGCACATAATTTCCTCTCTATGACCAATAAACACGTATGCCTAAATAATGCTTCCGTGCACATATAGGTGAATGGCACTTCTTGCATCCTTCAAATGTAGCAACATGCCTAAATAGCTTGCCAAATGAGTGCTCTAATTGTACAACTAGAACATCTTTCTCAGATGAATTCTCGTGATATAGACGAATGGGGCTGTGCATATATCCTCTGTAGGCAGGACTGCATAGACACAGGGCGCAATCCATGGAGCCCCCGTGCCAGCGCTGCATCCACAGTCATGGGTTCCCAGGTTCCCGCACCAGCACTGCATCAGCAGCATCGGCCCAGCAACGCCAGCCAAAGCCAGCAGTGTGACGCTCCTGCGCCAGCTGAATTTGGCTGGCATAGGGGCATTTCAGGGTGGGGTGTTTCTTGGTGGGGGTGGGCAGGTCAGGAAGCATGCCAGCCCAGGAAGGGGGTGGAGTTGGATGAAGCCGTTAGGTCACATCCATGCTTTCGTCCTAATTCGGGTCGTGCGCCTTTCTTGGCTCTGGTGCCTATGCCCCGTGGAGGCCCCAGCCTGCTCCCAAGCTGCACTGGATACAGCGCAGGCCCACTGACCTGCCTATTTCAGTGCAGCTTAAGATTGCTAAACTTCCTACACACTGGGATAACACACATTTGGAATGTGAGTAGATCTACGTGAGAGCCAAGTGGGTAAGGTATTAACAGAGGCATACTTAGAAGTCCCGACGCCCAGGGCATTGTTGTCATGACATCATATGACATTGTGATGTCACTTCTGGATTCTCTCTGGAGGAGTAGGCACTGGTAGCTTTGTACCCCTATTCCTTCTTCTGTGGGAGCCCCCCTTTGTGACTGCCTTACACATTAAAACAGGGGTAACACAGAGGTAGGGAATGGGTTTTAAGCTTAAAGCAGTGGTTCCCAAGCTTACCTGGATTACGACACCCCCGTAGCCTCTTTTTCCCAGCTGAGCTGGGCATCATCGTCTTAGATCTCACAAAATCTCATGAGATCCAATCCAAGATGGCAGTGCCGTGGCGGAGGGACACATCCTGTGGTGCCTCTGGGAGTATGCTGCAGTGCCTTAAGGCACACACACTTTGGGAACCCCTGGCTTAGACTATTCCCCTTTCCCTTCACAGTCGCGACAGAAACACCAATAGCCCTGGAAGGGAGAGGGGGAGAAGAACACCACAAAGCACATTGCCCCGCTCTTTATTCTATTGTATTCATTTCCCACCATTTGATTCCATGTAAGCCTCTCTCTTGTCAGCTGGAGGGTGCGGTATACAAGTGTTTTAAATAAAAAAAATGCACTGAGACAGAGGTACATCTTTTGCTTGCCTTCTTGGCCCTGTGAGCTCCTTTCTGTGGCAGAAGCAGCCAATGAAATAATAATACTCCTACATCTATTTCACAACTGTCTTTCTCAGAGGCTCACTTCAAATGATGCACAAATGCATGTATTTGAGCCTGGAGAACTTTCTTTCTTTTTCTAAGGAAAGCACCTTCGGAGGGGTGATTGAGGGCAGACAAGCAGGCAGTGGAAGAGCTGCTTCAAGCTTTCCCGGCATACCAATTCCACACTTCAGATTGTCTCCCTGAGTGACTTCTTCCTTCTCAGGGTTTCAACAGTGTGCTTGTGAAGGCAAACACACATGTGGAGAAAGCCACTTGGGGGGGAGCAATTTGGAGCAGCGAAACAACAGGTGGAAAAGGTTAAGCAGCCTCTCCCCCCACTGCCACCTTCTGCTCTCAGCTGCCTCTACTCATCTAAGAAACAACAACTTACGTTAAGCCTCTATATAGTTGTGTATCTTGTGCAGTTATCTCCCCAGATACCTGGATTTACAAAGAGGGAATTGGCAGCATGACTACTTTGGCAGCGTTCATAGTTACCCTCCATTAGAACAATTTCATGCGAGGTTCAAAGATGAGAGCTGAAATTTCATTCATCTCAGCAGGCTAATATGGCAAATACAGATTTCACCTGTCAACTTCTGGGAATGTCTCCTGTCAAATTGTTATTCCTCCTCTGGGCAAGTACCTACGCAGCTCCATGGTGACATCATGCGCCACAATATCTTATTCAGGGAGCTGACTCCTCGGCATCACAACTTAATGAAATAAACCATCCACGCTGGCATACCGAAGTGCAGGTCAATAAGCAAAATGATGAGTGGCAGGAAGGAATGCTCTTGTTAGGCCAATCAGCACTTGTTGCGTTGCCTGAATGTAATCACGGTTCGGAATTTGGGTGAAAAACCTAATGGGTTGGCCAATGTCAAGAACCAGTGTTATCACTTTTGCTATTTATTACTTAGACTGTCATCCTGCACCGATCCTCCCAAAACCTGGGTAGGTTTTACAGCACCCAGAAGAATAAAATATATAAACATTAAGTGTCGCAATGTCCTAAGGCACACACACTTTGGGAGCCCCTGCCTTAGACTATTCCCTTTTCCCTTCATAGTCGCTGCAGAAACACCAACAGCCCTGGAAGGGGGAGGGGGACAAGAACAACACAAAGCACACTGCCCCCCCCACTTTATTCTGTTGTATTCATTTCTCACCATTCTTACAAAAGAGCTTGTTCATGATGCATGTCTTATTTGCTAGCCGAACACAAAACTCACTTCTTTCTGAACTCGACCCTTCTCATCCCACTGCCAAATTCACCTTGCCATCATGACTTGCACAAGCACCTCCAAGATTTCAGTCCATGGGCTGCATGTCAGCACCGGCTCCCCAACCCTTGCAGCAGCACCCTCAGTGAGCCACAATTGGAAGTGATGCAGTTGGCCTGGCCTCACTGAACTCAGCTTCCCAGGAAACCCTGGCAAGGAAACCGGCAGAAGTTGCCTTTCGCAGCAAAGTGCTTGTTTATTATTTTTTTATTATTTATTTATTTAATTAATTAATTTATACCCCGCCTTTCTGCCCGAAGGCACCCAAGGCGGCTTACAACAATTAAAATACAGCAAAATTGTACGTGAAGTTAAAAACCATATTTAAAACAATATTAAAACCATTAAAAATATAAAACAGCCCACCCCATGGATCATAAAAGAGGATGTAAAAACCAGCCAGCCTGCCAGCAACTAAAAGCCTGCTGAAACAAAACGGTCTTCAGCCCCCGCCGAAATACCGCCAAAGAGGGAGCAGTTCTCAGCTCTAAGGGGAGGGCATTCCAAAGTTGGGGGGGCCACCGTTTCTCATTCACAATTCCCACGTGGTCTCTGCATTTCCTCCCTCTCCTCTCTTTCTTCCCAAATCTGTTACCTGCCCTTCAGGCAGTCCAGTCCACAGCAACTCCCCACACGGCGATGCAGCAGCGGACGCACTGGCACAGGCTCCGCTGCATCCCACGCGCGGGGGGGGGGGGGCTGCAGGCCCAGTGGGTCAATGCAGATCTGCACCAGCTCTATAGCTGGTACAAACCTGCATTGATCTGGGAAGGCAAGATCAGGCCAGGGAAGGAGGTCAGGATTCACCATGTGCTGCCATCAAACCCACCCTCTCTTGGGCCTGATGATCCTCCCATCTCCCCACGCCATCACTGGTTCTACCCACCCTCCTCCAGCCCCGTACCACCCCTTGCACAGTGTTACCTGCTCCGGCAGGCCTTCGACCATCCACCGGTGTGTGGGAGGCCTGGCAGCACATATCAGCAGAGGCTGCTTTGGGACTGCCATAAAACAGCATCCACCCACATAGCACATGTTACGCCAGCACTCAGCAGGCACAGGATTGCAACATCTGGCTTGAATATTTCCCTGCTGCTTCTTACCTCCTTGGATCAGATCATGCCTTACCTCTTCTCTATGGATCCGAGCTGTTTTGCACACAACAGGGGTCAAAGAGGTGTTTTGAAAAGGATGTACAGGGCAGAAGATTTAGCCGAGAGGGTTAATGCCTCCGTTTGCCCGAAGATAACACCTGAAGATCTCAAGGTCGTGAGCTCGGGACTGCCGGAAGTCTCTGTGAGCAGCAGACCTTGGAAACTGCGACTGATTACAAGCTGAGTTTCAGCTGCCTCGTGGGAGGAGGAGTGTGCTGAAATCAGCTGCATCTCTGGTGGCAGCAGGGAAGCCTCATCAGCCAGCAGACGACAGACGGGTGGCTAAAGAAAGAAGGCTAAATCCAGAAAGAAAGATCTGTATGAGTGTGGTTCTTGGAAGATAGAACATTCTGTAAATTGTAAAAACCTTTGGGTTTGTGAGAAAGTCTGCCTATGTAAACCGCCTTGAGTTCAATCATTAGAGAAATCTAGTGATCTTAAGAAAGGCGGTATATAAATAAAAGTATTATTATTATTATTATTATTATTATTATTATTATTATTATTATTACATCCAGTGGTGTCATTCAAATGATTTAGGAACAGGAACTCACTTTTGATTGGCACTTGTGGCGAGCCAAATTCAAATGTTGAGAAAAAACAACAACAACCTGGAACCAGCCACGGAGCCTGTTAGGATCCGGAACGCCCGTTCTGGTCCGTTCCCCCTGAATGACATCATTGTGTACATCCAACAGGGAAGCCCAACCAATCAGTGGCTCCCTGCTATGTGATAACATTGTTTATACCAGTGCACAGGTATGTCCCCAAATCCATGAATTCCATATCCATGGTTTCACTTATCCATGAATCGGGGGGGGGGGGGGCTTACCTTCCTTTATGCTCACTTTGGATTGCTAAAATATCTTCTTGCTCGGGAATGGGGGCAGGAGAAAGCTCTGTAGGTTCCCTCTTATCCAGGTATCAAGGGGAATTCCTGGTTATAACATCCACTTTGGCATAATCTTTACACATGTGCCAGCAACATGGGCTCAGACAACACCAGCTTTTCTCATTGCCCATTCTGGTTATCAGTGTGATACAAGCTGGTGGATTATCACCCATGTGAAGGTCTGTGCCGGTTGCACAAAATTGGTTGTAATTCACAGCCAGACGCTGCTTTGACAACTTGGCAAGTCATCATGCCAGAGAGAGACTTTGGGCCAAAAGAGATGAATAACAAATCTGGAAGCTTAAGATTAGTTGAGTTATGCAACTCTGCATAAGAGTAAGGAAAAAAAAACGTGTTTTTCAGGGTTCTTCATCTAGCTTCATAACAAGTATAATTGGGGAATGTAAATTGGCAATTACAGCCTTTGGTCTCTATTTCATCTGTTTTATATTGAAAGATTGACTTTATTTTTTATAAAACATTATAACACAATAGTTGCACACCTGCTGGAGACCTCACACATTACTACTCGAGGGGAAAGATTTAATTACATTTTCTGCCTATTAGAAGAAAAGCTTTTTGAGATTTAGCATCCTCTTCAGTAACATTCTTTACTCATCTCATCACGGCTTGTCAAATCCACTGTGTTAAATCTGTTTCGCTTTCTGGTATGATTTTTCTGTCGACAGAGTTATTATCAGATACTGATCTCAGTAGAGAACTGGAATCTGTGGGAAAACTCTAATGCATTTGGGGGAAAAAAAAACACCCTCCATAGATGCTGACACAGCACAAGTAAGGCAGTTGGCATATCTACCCCTCAGACTCCAAGTGTTACAACAGAGGTTTTCTCTCCTCAGGGAATCCTGGGAAGTGTAGTTCTGTGAGAAGAGCTAAAGAACTCTAGATCAGTGGTTCTCAAACCTTTTAGCACTGGGACCCACTTTTTAGAATGACAGTCTGTCATTTGGGTATTATAACCAGAATATCTGTTCTGTTAAACAAAAACAAAGTGCTGATAGCTGTTTACTGGTATACAGTAATACCATCTATACCAGTGGTTCTCAAACTTTTTCACACTGGGACCCACTTTTTAGAATGACAATCTGTCCGGGACCCACCAGAAGTAATATCATGGCCAGAAGTGCCATCATTGTGACCCCAGAGCCTGCTGCTTTCCTGAGAATGCAGAAATACATTGGGTTATTTCTCAGTCGTTTTCCAACTGCAAAGTGAATCAGAAAGAAAAAAAAGCCTATTTACAAACTTGACAAAAGCAAAACAACAACATAGTCCTCCCCCTTTCCAGTATCCCATCTTCCCATACTTTCAATATGGCTGCTCTAGGTGCTTCACGACCCACATCAAATTGGCTTGCAACCAGTGATGTCATTCAGAGGGAACGGACCAGAACGGGCGTTCCGGATCCTAACGGGCTCCGTGGCTGGTTCCGGGTTCCCGACAAGTGCCAATCAAAAGTGAGTTCCTGTTCCTAAATCATTTGAATGACACCACTGCTTGCAACCCACTAGGTAGGTCCTGACCCACATTTTGGGAACCACTGCTCTAGATAATTTCCATACTCCACTACAGTTCTCAGATTTCCTTAGAGATGTTTGTTGCTATGTAGGAATAATGGGTTTAAAGGTGGTAGTCCCAAAGACTATACAGGATCAGGGCTAAGAAGGAATTTTACAAGATCAGGTCTAGAATACCATTATGGCCATTATATGTCGATCCAAAGCATACAGAGTTGGGAATATATTGTGCATGAATACTGCACTGTGATTGGGAGTGGCAGTGGATGCCTCATTGCTAAAGGTATATAGCAGCACCGATGTGCATCCAATCAGTGTCTGTGGTTGGCTAGTATCATTATTTGAAATATTTTTGGTTCCTGGTCTAACAAGGGAATCCATCATATTAAAAGCTTTCATACAAAGGACAGCTTGCAGGATTGATAGCCCAATCCTAAGTAAGGCCGACATAGCAGGGCTGTATCCTAAAGCCCATTAGGAGGCAACAGCAGCAAATTGCAGGACAAGGGGAGGTTTTCCCCTTGCACCCGTGTAAGCCCCAACCAGCCCTATGGGGCTGCTCAGATCTGCGCCTGCTGTTTTGCAGGCACAGGTCAACATGCACAGGAGTGGCCTGAATCGAGGCCGCCCTGGCCGGGGACAGGGTTTAGGATTTGGCACTATGGCCATCCTGCATCACCGCCCCTGTTGCCGCCCACTGCACTGCCCAGTTATGCCCTCAACAAGGCTCTGTGCTGACCAAGCCCCGCCAACGCTCAACCGGCACAAGGCCGGCACTGCTGACGGTTGTGGTGGCGCCGAGTGTTGGCACTGCTGCTTGCACCAGTCCAGCACCATACCATCAGCACTGATGCACTTGACGGCATGTTTGCGATAGCGCTGGACAAGGGCAAGAGTGTAGCGCCAGCGTAACACAGTTATAGGATTGCGCTCCAAATCATATTGGCAAGAGAGGATTCAGTGTATTATAATGCCAACATCTAGATTTGCTAATGAATCCTTTATTATGCAGATGATATACATAGCATTGTGCAGTGAGTATTAAAGGTGGAACAAAAACAGCCAGCATAATGGAAGACATTGGCCTGTCTTTCTCATACAGCAGAAGTCACACGCGTTAATATTTAGCAGAGTGAAGTGCAATGGCAATCACTCTCAATTTCACTCATTTAAATTGCTGCAGAAATCATGAAGTGCATGTTTACATATTTGGAAAACATTTGAGTGAAAAAGGAAACACCGGCACTGTGGCAGCTGAGTAGCACTAATTGCTTACAGCCGTTTCCTGATGAAGAGAGACAGCCAGTCGACAGAAAAAAGCGGTATGACTAATATTAAGCAGAACTGTGCCCAGAAATGCAAATCTATCTCTCAAGATGCAGTTAACACAATTGGGGGCAGGGAAGCAGTCAGCTCCACCTTTGTATCTGTAGCATAGCTGGGGAAGGGAAATGGTTAAGTACTGCTGGTGTGGCAATGCCCCATGTAAGCTGCCCCTCCCACTCCCTGTTGGAGTCATTCCGTGCAATTACAGCAATGCACAGGAGACTCCATTTGGTTCAATGAGCACCTGCGCATTGCGGTTACTGTCCAGAATGACTGTCCATAAGTGAGTGAGAGGAGCCACTGACATAGAGCATTGCAATGCCTGCAGTACTCACTGTTCCCCCGCCCAGCTATGCTACTGCTTTGTATATGACAAAACTGTGTGTAGCACAGAGAACTATAACATCGTTTTCTTTCCTGTTGAATGTGTGTTTTAATTTGTGGGCCTGAATAGACCTGAATTATATTACAAGATCTTTAGTTATTACTCCATAATGACTGATGTTTGCAAATTAATTTCAGAACATGTGGATTGGCCAGTTTTAATTATTGGCACTTCCATTTTAAATGATAAGAATGATTAATTATTTTGACGCATTCTAATTACTAGACTATTGTTGTCATCATTGTACCTTTCTATATAGACTAATGAAATATTATGAAGCCATCTAATTACAAGACTTTATTACAGTCTTTCATTTTTATATCACTTTTTGATCTTATTCCATTTCCTTGGCTTATGTCCTTTAGGGCCCAATCCGATCTAACTTTCCACCACCAATGTAATAACAACGCAGCCCTCAGATAAAGGAGCAAATGTCCCCTCACATTGAGGAGGTCTCCTTAACTGCACCTCCCAAAGCAGGATACAGCATCCGCCCTGTTGGCACAGTTACGTCAGCACTGGAAGGTTGGTTAGGATTGGGCCCTTAATATATATTTCAGACAAATTATATGATGCTAGAGGACCCTATTATGAATGCTGAACTGGAAGAAAATATGTCTGTTTAGAACAACGGACAAATAAAAAAATTACAGGCTTGGAAGCACTTTCTGAAGCATAGCCTTCATCTAGACTAGATCTAGATTAGATTTTTGCAATGCGACATCTAGATTATTGCTAGGTGACATCTAGATTAGATTATTGCAATGCGCTCTACGTGGGGCTGCCTCTGAAGACGGTCCGGAAATTACAACTAGTACAGAATGCGGCGGCTCGGGTGGTTGCTGGGGCACATCGGTTTGACTCTGTCGAGCCGTTGCTTCAGCGACTACACTGGCTGCCGGTTCTGTTCCGGGCCCAATTCAAGGTGCTAGTTTTGACTTTTAAAGCCCTTTACGGCTCGGGTCCGGGGTATTTGAGGGACCGCCTCCTTCCATAAAATCCAACCCGTACTCTTAGATCATCTGGGGGGGCCCTTTTGACTATGCCGCCACCAGGAGAAGTGAGAGGGGCGGCGGCCAGGAAAGGGGCCTTCTCAGTGGTGGCCCCCCAACTCTGGAACACCCTCCCCTTAGAATTGAGAACTGCTCCCTCTTTGTTAACATTTCGGCAGGGGCTGAAGACCTTTTTATTCCAAAAAGCTTTTAACTGTTGACAGGCTGGCTGGCTGGCTGGTTTGTTACATTTTTATATTTTATTTTATGATCCACTAGGCTTGTTGTTTTTAAATTGTATTGTTTTTGTTTTAATTTTGTTTTATTGTATTGTTTTAATATTGTTTTTAAATTGCTTTTTAATGTTAACTTTTATATTGTATTTTTATATTGTAATGCCGCCTTGGGTGCCTCCGGGCAAAAAGGCGGGATAGAAATCTAATAAATAAAAATAAAAATAA
>JAJKFI010013622.1:0-21721 GCA_029204185.1 Lerista edwardsae
ATACAGCTTCTTGCAAAAGATACAAATGAAGTATATATATTATATTTCCTTTGTCGAACACACAAAGCAAACATTGCAACTGAGGGGAATGCAAACAATGACTCAAAGCTTAGCAGTATGGATATTTGGCTTCCTTTTGTCAATCACGTATTAAATCATTTACCTAACTGATCATGCCAGTGTTTTCCCAATGCCTTAGCAAAAGGGCATTTCCTTACATAATATACTGTAGCCTCTTTTTCATCCTGTCACATGGGCAAATCTCACTAATGCTGAATGCGGCTCCTTCATTTAAATGCATTAAGCCTCACGACGCAACTATTACAAGGAGACACACTTTGCACAGAGATTGTGTTTTGAGTCCAGGGCACTTCTCTTGACATTTCTTAGCTGTAATATTCAACGTGCAACGGAGTGAATGCCAGATCATGCTAATGCATCCAGTTTCAACCCCTGGATGGTTTTTCCCCCCCTTCAGATGCATTTTTAAACAACACAACCTCCCAGGTAGTATATGTAACTATGCGCGCGTGCGCACACACACACACACACACACACACACACATTATGTATTCCTAGTGGTACAGATAAGATATTCTGCAGTTATATTAAATTTGCAGAATGTGAACATGTATAAGAAATGTACAAGAAATGTGCAAAAATGTATCCCCTTGACATTGCTTGCACATCATTACCTTTTGTACTTGGCCTGTTTGGGTGGTGTTTTCTCCCTTCTCCTCTCCCTTTTTTGATACAGAACAAAAAGAAAATCTGAGTTCTGGAAGAACAAATGCATTCTCCAATAGCAATATTCAGTATTTATGTGGCACTTTTCATCCATAGAGCACTTTGCCAACATTAGCCAGTTTAATCTAGCAATTAAACATTCCAAGCTTGAATATAATTTGAGGGGAGAGAAACAAGAGCAGAATGAACTGTGCATTTGTTAGCATTGTAGAACTGCAAGTTAACACTTTACATGGGCGCAGGGCTTGCAAGGAGACAGGGCCCCTCCTGATTCAAGCCTTTTCAATTTGCTGTTTCTAAGGAAACAGCTGCAAACAATACCACTGTATTACTACCACTATTACTAACAATACCACTGTCACTACAAAGGCCGGTCTGGGAGATGTGACTTGAACAGGTCTAATGAGGAAGTGGAGGAGGAGAGACGCAAGGGCGGTCATGGACCAAGGCACAGTGTCAGGCACAGAGGCAGCTGCTTGCTATCCTGGAGGGGAGGCACCTGCCAGCCTGAACAGAGCGTGTTAAGTTCTTGCGCTTCTTTCTTACATTCCCTATGCACTCAAAATCCCCTGGGTAGTCCCAGAGGTCTACACAGGGAAGGGTCTGCAGGATACACTGGGTCCATGGGAAACAGCCCCCCAAAAGAATGTGGCCTCGACATGGCCCGAATCCTAAGCACAGATCTGAACCCCAATCTTTTTTTGCATGCTCCACTGCCCAGATGCTCACTTTGTTCCACTTTGACACATGCAACCTCCCCAATATCAGTTACCAATAATCTTTTCAGTGGCCCTACAATCCTAACATGGGCATCCTAAACACATTGAATTAGAAGTACTACTACTTGAAGTACTGCTACTTGAGTTCACATCCCTGCATAAATGTTATGATCTAGGTGGGTTTTTCAGTTGTCTCTTTACAGGATCTGTGTAAAGGTCTTCATGTGATTCATGTCCCATCAAACATTAGTGAGAATCCCGAGCCCCAGCATATAGATGGAAGGCCTGCTATTGGCTTGCTTCCCTGCCGTGCGAGCCAGATGCAGCCCTATTGGGTGTTGTGGTCATGGGGGCGGCACCAGAGCTCACTTGGTGAAGGTGAGATCTCCTGGAGGACATTCTGCTGTATGATCCAAATGAAGACGGATCCAGTGATGTCATGCAGGGAGAACGCGGGGGAACTCAGTTCCACTAGTTAAAATTAGGGCTGACTCCACCCACTTCACTCTCCCTCCCCCCTCCCAATTCCTCTGCAAAGAGCTTTTCTACTTGGTTGGCTGGCACTCAGAGGGTTAAAGGGAGCAACTCCGGATTCCTAGGGGGGCAAAGGCAGTGATGTCATTCAGGGGGAACGGACCAGAACGGGCGTTCCGGATCCTAACGGGCTCCGTGGCTGGTTCTGGGTTCCCGACAAGTGCCCATCAAAAGTGAGTTCCTGTTCCTAAATCATTTGAATGACACCACTGGATGTATCCTCTGTGACATTTTTGTAATCCTTTTCAAAAGCTACTTACGCTAGTGGCCATCACCATAGCCTATGGCAGTGAGTCCCATAAACATGTTGTGTGTTGTATGAAGACATTCCTTCTTTTTTCTGTCCTGGGTCTACCCCAAATCAAATGCTGCTTGGTGAGCTTGAGCTCTAGTTCTATGAAAAAGGAAGGCGCACTCCACTTTACCAACTTCCTTCACACCTTAAGCCTCTGGTATGCCTGTCTTTCTTTCCTCACTTTAAAGGGTCCCCAACACGTAGGGTAGTATCCTAAGAAGCACATGCAAAAGTAAGCAGCATTTTGCACATTTCTCCATGAGCACATGGAGCCAATATTGTGCAACAATGAATGTATTTCTCAGTGACATGTTGCGCAATGTGTTGCATACATGCAAAGCCTAGAGTCCATTAGGATTTCTGTGTGCAACAACCATGTGCCATCACTTCCAAACTTGCAAGCCTCTTATGCAGCCAGAAGGATCACTAATGATATAGCTAGCGGTTTTTTAGTCTGGTAAAACAGGATTACAGCCCATGTCTAACTAAAAACAATGGGCTTCCTCCTGAGTAAACTAAATAACACCATTTTCAAACATCTCTATATAGCCTTCCATAGTGCTGTGACCTGTTCATTTGTCTGTTCCAGCTCCACACTTTGGAGGTAACCAAAACAGCACACAGTAGCCCAGATGTGACTGCCCCAAAAAGTTACACACTGGTGCTACACAACCCATGGCTCACAAAACCACAAGCAACTCAGCAGTCATGAACTTTAGTTTCTAGGAGCTTCACAACCCTTCTGGGTTATGCAGCCAAAGGCAGGAAGAAGCTTAGCAAACCCTAGCCAGACAACTGGTGGTTGGCTGTACTCGGCTCAGAAGGTTCACACAGTCAACCCTACCAGCTCTGCCTTGCCATTCCTATACAATATTGCTTAAGAAGCAGAACTTTACTTACTTTCATCTGGGTGAAGACAAACCTGGAAATTACCTATTTGATACAATATATGCATCTGCCATTGAGAGGGATTGAAAAATGAGACCAATTTGAAAAGCTCAGGCCCACTCCGGTTGCAGCCATAAATAGTGAATAATGATTTTTCTTCCCTCTTCCCCCACCCCATATGTAAATCCTTGATACTGCTTTGGCTAATGATGCATCTATCCTCTTTACAATCCACTTGATATGTGAGTAAACATAACAGTGAATTGCACCATAAATTACTTTAAATTCCAGATCAGGAGACCAATGAGGTCAATAATACAAATTAAATGTGTCCACTGCTTGCTCTACTTACCGTGAGCTTTAACCCTTTCTAAGCTGCTATGATTGCATTGCCTTCTGTATGCTGCTTCTTTTGAAGGAAAAAAAGTGCATTGATGTCCAAGAGGAGCTCTTTCTAAGCATCTCCCACTATATTTATCTGCTCTTGGGAATCTCAGTTCAGTTGGACCAAGGCTTGGTAGATTATGCTGACCCACCTGCAGCAATGATCAGACCTGATTGGTCCATGAACCAAACAGAGGGAACTTTTAAATCTTGCTGCCTACCCAATGATATCATGATGTGCTCCTCTGGCTCTCCAATGTTCTTAGAACTTTCCTCCTCTTCCTCTCTAGGCACTATCCTAACCAACTTTCCAGCACTGACATAGTTGTGCCAATGGGGCATGTTCAGCATTCTGCAGTGAAGAACAGTCACCTCAAGGTCAGAGAAGGTTTGCTCCCTTACCTCAGAGCTGCATTGCCCTTACCTCGGTACTGGAAAGTTGGTTGGGATTCTACCATTTGTCTCCTTTTTCGTTTTCCATTCCAGACAGTGGAGTAGCAGTGGAGGCAAATAAGTGGACAGAGATGGGCACCCACCCCCACCAACCTGCTGCCTGAGGAGACTGCCTCAGCTGGCCTGATGGATGGGCCAGGCCAGCCCTGCATCATAAATAGGCAAGACCTTTTAACTGCTCCGGTTCAACTTAGGGCACAATCTTAGCAAACCTTCCAGCACAGGGGCAAGGGCAATGCAGCTCTGAGATAAGGGAACAAACATTCCCTGACCTTGAGGAGGTCTCTGTGACTGCCCCCCCCCCTGCCCAATGCAGGATGCAGCACATGCCTCATTGGCACAACTATGTCAGTGCTGGAAAGTTGGTTAGGATTGTGCAAACACACAATTTCAAGGTGAACAACCAATTGCCATTAAAAGGCACAGAGCTGCTTAGGCTTGACAACAGGGTTTCTTTTGATAATGGAGTCCTTTCTCAAAAACACCACCTGGACACATGGAAGCCTAACTAGTGAAGAAGGCTGGCTTGAACCCTGAGCCCAGACAGCAAAGGGAGAAACCTCAGACAGTGTATTAGACCAGTGGTTCTCAAACATGTGAGGCCTGGATCCACTTTTTAGAATGGCACTTGTGTTGGGACACACCAGAAGTGATGTCATTAACCTGGAAGTGATATCATAGCCGGAAGTGACATCATCAAGCAAGAAGTGCCATAATTGTGACATAACAAAGTGACATTCCTGGAATGCAAACTGGCATTCTTGGACTGCAGCAATTGCACAACCATGAAACATCCCTGACAGCAAGCCAGATTAGGACAAAATATTGTGGAAAAGCACTGAACTAAAAACAAAGTTTTTTTTTTTTAAACCCTCACTTGAAAATTCAAACTGTTAACACTCACAATGGAATATAGCAAGAGTAAGGTCTGCAGCTTTCAAGGTGGCTGCTTCCAGCTTTCCATGACCCACCTGGCATCAGGTCAAGACCATCAGGTCAAGTTGAGAAACACTGCCTTTGACCATCAAAAGTGTATAAAGCTTAACCTGGGACAGAGTCCTTTTTCCACACAGAACCCTCCATGGTTAGCATGGTGCTCCCATGAATATCTTGCTTTTTCCTTTGCACAATGGGAATAATGAGGTTCTGTTAGCTTCTCATGCATGCTCAGCTTATCTGTTTAGTTTGCAAACACCTGCTCTGTTCTAGGATACCATTTAAAAGCAAGGAAGCCTTGATCGGAATTAATTAGGTGAGGCGATAATACCCATAGAGCATATTGAACCAAATTCTGCCACGTCCCAGAGCCGCCTGCAGTTTTCTTCCACTAATGAAGCTCAGGCACCACATGGAATGGAAGAGAAGCAGCAGCCGCTTCTTTTATCCAGTCGCAGGGTACAGACTATACATCAAACAGCAGTGGAGCTCAATCCAAATAGAATTGCTCTGGCCAGACCCAGTGCTTTGAAGTCTGCCATTTCCCCTCCCATCACACCTTGCACACCTACCAGCAGGTGTGGAAGTCCTCAGAAGGTTCTATTGATTTAATTGCTGCCCAAATGTGACCTGTCCTAAGGTCATTGCAAACATTCAAATGCAAAAGAAACCCAGTAATAATGCGAAGTGCAACTCAGCCGAGAAGTCCTCCTCCTAAACTCCAGGACAAGTTAGGGGTTGCTGCCCCAAATGGCAACCTCTGCTGCTAGTGCTACTGAAACCCTGTGAGCGACATGACATTGCCACACTTTGAAGGCACAATCCTAACCTGGAGTTAGGCTGGCACAGTTAGGCCAGCAAAGTTTGGCTGACACAAGGGCCACCGTAAAGCATGTTTGAACCACTCTCAGAGTCAGAGAGGCCAGCACACAGGCAGAGGCGGAGGAAGCCTATGGCAGCAGAGGGTACGAGCCCTGGGGCGCCATAAGGCGGGGGGTGCCGTTCACATGGCACGCCCCGCCCCCCAAATGGCGCCCACTCCACCCCCGCAACTGCCCAAGCCTTCCTCTCCTCTCCTGGCCACCGCTGAGTGGGTTAAACTGCCCGCTCGGTGGCGGCCTGGAGAGAAGCTGCCGTGCACCCCGTGAGCTGGGGGAGAGATGGGAGCTTGCCTGCTGTGGGCGACGGAGGCTCAGCAGTGGTGCACATGCCCAGGCAGCCGCTTTGCCTTTGCAGCTCCAACAAACTGGACTTCAAGTCCCAGAAGGCATAGTGGCTGCCTGGGCATGTGTACCACAGCTGAACCTCCGTCACCCACAGCAGGCAAGCTCCCATCTCTCCACTGGCTCGCGGGGCGCACGGAGGCGTTGTCCTTAGAGGCGAGGGTCTCCCAGCCTTGGCTCGTCTCCCCCCGACTACGGGGGAGGCACGCCCAGGCTGGGAGAGCATCCATGCGTCTCCTCCTGGCTTCAATTGAAGCCGAGGGGAGATGCACGGAAGCCCCGCCTCTGTCGCTGACATCATGACGCAAGGCGTCATGACGTCACGGCATGGGGGCGCAATGCGTGCCTTGACATGGGCACGGGCAAGGCACGCTATGCCCCTGCACACAGGCATGCGCCATCCTCCGTGACTCTGAGAGTGGTCCAAATGTGCTTTATGGTGTCCCTTGTGCTGGCCAAACTTTGCTGGCCTAACTGTGCCAGCTGAACTCCAGGTTAAGATTGTGCCCTGAGATTCCTTAATTCCATCAGCAACCAAGTCAAAGTATGATGCTACAACATTATGCGATGATTTTCACTGGAACCTGAAGGGCAGGATGGTGCAATGGTTGGAGAGTTAGTCTTAGACCTGGAATTTCCCTGCTCAGATCCCTGCTCAGCCATGAAGCTTCCTGGGTGACCTTGGGCTATCTCTCTATCTTCCCGCCTCGCCTACCTCACAGGGTTGTTGTGAGGACAACCATTCTATAGCTATCATTTCTCAGTTTAAGCATGACATTGTTTCTTTATCCTTATCACATTTCTCTTTTGTTCTGAATCATACTGTATGCTGTTTACAAAAAAAGATCCAAGTAAACCATATACATTCATTTACATTTTAGTCATACATTTATAAAACTGATGTTTTTGGGCCTGTGTGAATGCGTAAAGTATACATTGTGGCCCTCATACAGAATGGTTCGGAGACCCCTGCTCTAAAGAAAAAGGAACAAGATGGCAGCGACACTACAAAGCCTCCCTTCCCACCATTGCCTTCTCCTCCAGGAGAACTCGGAAGTGACATCACAACATCCTGCAACGCTGTGACATCACCATCCCGACCCCACTGCCTCAACCAGATGTTTTCTTCTGATGCCAAGCACCCCCTTGTCCCACTCTTTAAATGGGCAAGTTGAAATATATAACTATGGACTCTGTATTGACCACTTGGTTGTTTCTAACTCAGGTTGCTAGCAGACAGCTATTGATCCTCTTTTCCAGCATAATACATGCGTGGGAGCAGTAATTCCATAACTACAACAATTGTTTCGGGTATTTTGAATCAGATGCAGCAGTTCTTTTCAGCAAAATGTTTTCCTGTCCCACCAAAGCCGTCTTCATAGCTGTTAAATCAAGACATTTGGTTACACAACCCACCTCCACATTAATTCCCTTCTTATGGTTTCATTCCATTCAGGTAAAATAAGTATTAGAAAATACATTTATCATGATGAGAAACAACTAACAATGGCGTGTCTACTCAGAAATAAATGCCATTGTGTTCAAGAAGGTTTACTCCCAGGAAAGTGTTACAGGATTGTAGCTGAGCAGCCCAAACCTATGCTGGCCTCCACCGGCAAAACAGGCACGTGCACTGTTGTAAATGTGCTGTAAGCAGTGGTGTTATCCTACTGGTACGCTGGGTGGGACGTCTGGGTGATCAGTAGCCCGCCCGTCGCGTACCACAGCGTTATGCCGTTTGCGTAACCAGTTATGCCGCTTGCATATGTTACACAAACGGCGTAACACTGCGGTACGCAACGGGCGGGCTGCCAATCACCCAGATGTCCCGCCCAGCATACTGGTAGGATAACACTACTGGCTGTAAGGCATGTTGTGCCAGTGCAGAGCCATGTTCCACCAACACAAAGGCCTGTGCTGGCTTCCTGCCGGTGCTGGTAGACACTTTGCAGGACAGCAAGAGTACAGAACAAGGGTAGGGAGGGGTTGTAAAAGGGTGGTGGAAGTGTGGGTGGTTCAGGCCCAAGAGGGGTCAGGGATGGCAGAGGTGGCCTCCACCATATGCTATTTCCCTCTCAAGCCTGAAAACCCAACATGGAGCTGCTTGGACTTGCACCAACAATTTCGCTAGCACAGATCTGAGTAGCCCCAAAGAGGCTACTGGGGCTTTACCTGCAGTAAGGGCATGAAGGTCCCCTTACCTCAAGGAGACCTCCCGCAGCCCATGCTGGATATAGTGGAGGCTACACCAGCCCTGCTGCACTGCAGTGCATGAATTGGGTTCAGATTGGCTCTAAGCCTCTTACAGCCCAATCCAGAACTGCCCGGCTTCCATAGGAGCAGCAGTACCAAAATGGCAGCTGCCAAAGGCTTCTTGGGAAAAGGGGACATTCCTTCCCTTCCCCCGGGGAAAGCCCCACTGCCCGCAATGGGGCTCCTCAGCTCACTGCCAGCTATTCTGACTGCAGTGAATCGAGCAGCCCTGTGTCAGGCTGCCTGGGCCACCTTTGGGGATAAGACTTGGCAGGAAGCCACTGCTGGGTCCCACCCCCTCTCAGGGCCGTCCCTCCCCAACTGGCTCCTCCCCCTTCCCCCCGCCCCAAACTGGCTTACCGGCAACTGGCACTGCTGAAGCACTGGTTGTCCCAGCCACTTCTGTTGGGGCCTGGTGCTAACTGAGCGCCAGCCCAGCGCAGGTGGTACATTACCACAGATGTGCTTTATGGCACATTTGCAACATTTTTGCTGGGGGCACACACATACCACCGGCGATGGGGCCTTCTGGATCGGGCCTTAACTTTCCAGCTCTGGTGCAGCCATGCTAACAGAGCACGAACCACAACCTGCAGTGCGGAGACAGGCACGGAGGTCTCCTTAAGGTAAGGGAATGTTTGTTGCACTGAGGCTGCATCAGCACTGGAACATTGGTTAGGATTGGACGGTTAATAGAGATATATATTCCTCCCTTCAATTTAATCAAAACTACTATAACTGAAGGGTGATGGCATATTTGGAAATACATGTCCATACTATGTTGTAAGGATCTTAAAAAATGGATTAATACACCATTTTCCCATAGGTTCTTAAAACCAATCATAATGTGAAATGAACCTGTATTTGATTTAAGCGCAGTTCTCAACATATACTGTTATATTAATCCACTGTTTTTTTCCCCCCAGTGCTGTTTTGATTTCTTTCTGTCCTGATTTCTTTCAGGATACACACAGAACCCCATAACCAACCACACCCTGATTTTTGCATTTTCCTCTGGATATATTCGCCGATGCTATGTTTTGCTACTGTGGTATAATATATAAATGTGCCAGAGAGAGATTTATGAGATAGCTCTATAAATACCATCGTGAGCTCCTTGGAGAAAAGGATAGTTTCAAATGTGATAATTAAAATACTCTGGGAATGGGTTAAAATAAACCTCAAACATACATATGCAGCAATCATGCAAACTGGGGCCTTGAAATACACTCCTGACAGTCCAATCCTATCCATTCCCCACTCCCAGCCAAATAGCTGGCCCAGGTCTGCATGAACCTGTGCTATGGGAGCAGGTTCAGGAAGGAAGGCTGCCAAGCCCACCCCCTCCCAGGCCTCTCTCTCCATTTCCCACTTCAGTCACCAGCCTCCCCCTGTACTGCTCTCACCCACTCCTTGTGCCAGAGGACTGCTGGCTCCAGTAGGAAAGCTCCAACCTTCCCACCAGTGCGCCGGCTAAGAACATTGTCACAAAAAGCTTTCCAGTGCTTTTGCAACAGCTCATGTTGGCAGAATACATGTTCCTCTAGTGTGTCTGTAAGTAAAATTAAGTTTGGTTCACTCAGAGAATGGTTCTGACTGCCATTTCAGTCAGACCCTGGGAACTTGTAGAAAAGCCACCATTTGAGAAACATCAGACTGACACGTTCACAAGAAAAGGGGAAATAATAATTCTGTCTAGTTCCGAGCCTGGCAGAGCCTGTCTCGCTCAGAGTTCAGCGTGTCACCCTATTGATACATCAGCAAAAATGCAGATGTGTTGAGTCCCACGTGAAAGAGTCACTTTCCCAGACAAGAGAGAGCGAAAATAGCCCATACCCAGACAAGAGGGGAAATACACAGAAACGAAACTCAAATCTTCCGCATAGCAGCTTAATTATAATAGCACCAATGGAAGCTAGATAGATTAAAATGTATGTATACGTATCTGTGTTTGATTTGTCTAAAGATTGTGAGCTCTGACGTAGAGACAGGGTATAAAAAGTGCTGTAACTTCCTAAACTCTTCAGAGAGAAGGTTGCTTCTGCTTTGCCCTCTCTCTCCGTGCTTGCAAACACGAAATAAATCCTCTTAACTGAGCATCGGAGCCTCTGCCTGGTAATTGTTGTTGGGGATTTGGGATTGGATCCCAAAATCCGCTTGACATGTCCTTTGCATAGGATTGGGCCATAAGCCTCACAGAAAAAAAAGTATATGTAAACAGCAGTGAACTGGGCAAACAGCTGGGAACTTATGAGGTTTTTTTTAATTTCCCAACAGTTCTCAGTGCTAAAAAGATAATTTGTGCTGCAGCTTATAAAATGAGACACTCACCAAACTGTCCACCATAAGCAGGATAGATTTTGTAAAAACTACCCAGAGAGGGCCAGCTCAAGATCTTCCAGGGCTCAGGGTGGAATGCCAAATACTACCTTCTCTTAACTGATATTTGCAGGCCTTTGCTTCTCTCACTTCTAGATTGGAAAAGGGGGACCAAGAGGAAGAGGAAGGGTAGAAGGAAGGAGAGGAGAGTGATAGGCTACAGCCACTGGTTATTTTAAATCAATTAAAGCACAATCCTAACCTGGAGTTAGGCCAGCATAGTTAGGTCAGCAAAGTTTAGCCGGCACAAGAGAAACCGTAAAGCACATTTGGACCACTCTCAGGTCAGGGGGGATGACACACGTCTGTGTGCTGGCTTCTCTGACTCCATGAGTGGTCCAAACATGCCTTACGGTGGCCCTTGTGCCAGCCAAACTTTGCTGGCCTAACCCAGGTTAGGACTGCGCTCTGAATGAAGTTCAGCATCCCACTCCCTGGCCCTCTCACAACATTTCCAAATCAGAATACAGATTACAGAAACCCACACCTAGCAGATCTCTCCCCTCTATGAAATTCTTAAAGGCACAGGAACCCTCAGGAACTCTTTCCCATTGTGACCCACAATCCTCAAGATTTTCCCATGGGTGTCTGTTCCACCTGCCCTTTCTTCATAGCCCTTACCTCACTCCATTACATACTGTGCGTCATTCTACTGACCTGCTAACTTCCTCACTTTCTAGACCCTTCCAGTCAGCTTTCCAGCTTTCTTTTGTGTACTCTTTACAGCTCCTTTTCTATAGGGCCTACATGGCATTCTAAAGCCCACCCCATCTGGCAACTGTCCCTCCTCATAGAAGCTGGACTGAATATTTCAATGTTGACTGTGCTCTCTGCACATTGAGATACTTCCAGGCATTCCATAGTATCACACTAGCTCAACTCATCAAAGTTTTCACTTTCACTAGTACAATTCAGTATGGATTACTGTCAACCCATCCCACAACCACAGAGGCAGCAAGTGGTAGTTTTGTTGAAACTGCCCCTGAAAGGCAGCCAAACCACATAAGTAATTCTCCTGAAGAGTCTTTCCTGAGCTGGGGCTCTTATGTATCAGCTTGCTGGGTTGCACACTACTCCCCAGCTTCCCTTCTTAGTTTACATTTCCGAAAGCTTTTCTCATTTCCGCTGTCTTCCAGTGGATGCTTTTCAGTTAATGTGCTAATTTGCTGGAGAGCCAATAATTTTTTTCTGCCAACATCAAAATCAAACATTTGAAAGACGGAATTAATCTCCTAATATAGTGCCAAAATTGTTATGTGGATTGCATGCTTACCAGTCTTCTCAGATGCAGAATAAAGTGCATAATCTCTTCTGAAATCTTACAAAATATAATAGACTGCATTCCACTTTTCCAAAATCACATTAACTAGTCAACTGGTAGCTTTTCGCATTTCGGAATTACATTTGTTCACTGTTACTTTCCATTTCCACTCTTACTAACCATTTTCATTCAATCATGACCATCCATCAATAGCACATAATTTCCTCTCTATGACCAATAAACACGTATGCCTAAATAATGCTTCCGTGCACATATAGGTGAATGGCACTTCTTGCATCCTTCAAATGTAGCAACATGCCTAAATAGCTTGCCAAATGAGTGCTCTAATTGTACAACTAGAACATCTTTCTCAGATGAATTCTCGTGATATAGACGAATGGGGCTGTGCATATATCCTCTGTAGGCAGGACTGCATAGACACAGGGCGCAATCCATGGAGCCCCCGTGCCAGCGCTGCATCCACAGTCATGGGTTCCCAGGTTCCCGCACCAGCACTGCATCAGCAGCATCGGCCCAGCAACGCCAGCCAAAGCCAGCAGTGTGACGCTCCTGCGCCAGCTGAATTTGGCTGGCATAGGGGCATTTCAGGGTGGGGTGTTTCTTGGTGGGGGTGGGCAGGTCAGGAAGCATGCCAGCCCAGGAAGGGGGTGGAGTTGGATGAAGCCGTTAGGTCACATCCATGCTTTCGTCCTAATTCGGGTCGTGCGCCTTTCTTGGCTCTGGTGCCTATGCCCCGTGGAGGCCCCAGCCTGCTCCCAAGCTGCACTGGATACAGCGCAGGCCCACTGACCTGCCTATTTCAGTGCAGCTTAAGATTGCTAAACTTCCTACACACTGGGATAACACACATTTGGAATGTGAGTAGATCTACGTGAGAGCCAAGTGGGTAAGGTATTAACAGAGGCATACTTAGAAGTCCCGACGCCCAGGGCATTGTTGTCATGACATCATATGACATTGTGATGTCACTTCTGGATTCTCTCTGGAGGAGTAGGCACTGGTAGCTTTGTACCCCTATTCCTTCTTCTGTGGGAGCCCCCCTTTGTGACTGCCTTACACATTAAAACAGGGGTAACACAGAGGTAGGGAATGGGTTTTAAGCTTAAAGCAGTGGTTCCCAAGCTTACCTGGATTACGACACCCCCGTAGCCTCTTTTTCCCAGCTGAGCTGGGCATCATCGTCTTAGATCTCACAAAATCTCATGAGATCCAATCCAAGATGGCAGTGCCGTGGCGGAGGGACACATCCTGTGGTGCCTCTGGGAGTATGCTGCAGTGCCTTAAGGCACACACACTTTGGGAACCCCTGGCTTAGACTATTCCCCTTTCCCTTCACAGTCGCGACAGAAACACCAATAGCCCTGGAAGGGAGAGGGGGAGAAGAACACCACAAAGCACATTGCCCCGCTCTTTATTCTATTGTATTCATTTCCCACCATTTGATTCCATGTAAGCCTCTCTCTTGTCAGCTGGAGGGTGCGGTATACAAGTGTTTTAAATAAAAAAAATGCACTGAGACAGAGGTACATCTTTTGCTTGCCTTCTTGGCCCTGTGAGCTCCTTTCTGTGGCAGAAGCAGCCAATGAAATAATAATACTCCTACATCTATTTCACAACTGTCTTTCTCAGAGGCTCACTTCAAATGATGCACAAATGCATGTATTTGAGCCTGGAGAACTTTCTTTCTTTTTCTAAGGAAAGCACCTTCGGAGGGGTGATTGAGGGCAGACAAGCAGGCAGTGGAAGAGCTGCTTCAAGCTTTCCCGGCATACCAATTCCACACTTCAGATTGTCTCCCTGAGTGACTTCTTCCTTCTCAGGGTTTCAACAGTGTGCTTGTGAAGGCAAACACACATGTGGAGAAAGCCACTTGGGGGGGAGCAATTTGGAGCAGCGAAACAACAGGTGGAAAAGGTTAAGCAGCCTCTCCCCCCACTGCCACCTTCTGCTCTCAGCTGCCTCTACTCATCTAAGAAACAACAACTTACGTTAAGCCTCTATATAGTTGTGTATCTTGTGCAGTTATCTCCCCAGATACCTGGATTTACAAAGAGGGAATTGGCAGCATGACTACTTTGGCAGCGTTCATAGTTACCCTCCATTAGAACAATTTCATGCGAGGTTCAAAGATGAGAGCTGAAATTTCATTCATCTCAGCAGGCTAATATGGCAAATACAGATTTCACCTGTCAACTTCTGGGAATGTCTCCTGTCAAATTGTTATTCCTCCTCTGGGCAAGTACCTACGCAGCTCCATGGTGACATCATGCGCCACAATATCTTATTCAGGGAGCTGACTCCTCGGCATCACAACTTAATGAAATAAACCATCCACGCTGGCATACCGAAGTGCAGGTCAATAAGCAAAATGATGAGTGGCAGGAAGGAATGCTCTTGTTAGGCCAATCAGCACTTGTTGCGTTGCCTGAATGTAATCACGGTTCGGAATTTGGGTGAAAAACCTAATGGGTTGGCCAATGTCAAGAACCAGTGTTATCACTTTTGCTATTTATTACTTAGACTGTCATCCTGCACCGATCCTCCCAAAACCTGGGTAGGTTTTACAGCACCCAGAAGAATAAAATATATAAACATTAAGTGTCGCAATGTCCTAAGGCACACACACTTTGGGAGCCCCTGCCTTAGACTATTCCCTTTTCCCTTCATAGTCGCTGCAGAAACACCAACAGCCCTGGAAGGGGGAGGGGGACAAGAACAACACAAAGCACACTGCCCCCCCCACTTTATTCTGTTGTATTCATTTCTCACCATTCTTACAAAAGAGCTTGTTCATGATGCATGTCTTATTTGCTAGCCGAACACAAAACTCACTTCTTTCTGAACTCGACCCTTCTCATCCCACTGCCAAATTCACCTTGCCATCATGACTTGCACAAGCACCTCCAAGATTTCAGTCCATGGGCTGCATGTCAGCACCGGCTCCCCAACCCTTGCAGCAGCACCCTCAGTGAGCCACAATTGGAAGTGATGCAGTTGGCCTGGCCTCACTGAACTCAGCTTCCCAGGAAACCCTGGCAAGGAAACCGGCAGAAGTTGCCTTTCGCAGCAAAGTGCTTGTTTATTATTTTTTTATTATTTATTTATTTAATTAATTAATTTATACCCCGCCTTTCTGCCCGAAGGCACCCAAGGCGGCTTACAACAATTAAAATACAGCAAAATTGTACGTGAAGTTAAAAACCATATTTAAAACAATATTAAAACCATTAAAAATATAAAACAGCCCACCCCATGGATCATAAAAGAGGATGTAAAAACCAGCCAGCCTGCCAGCAACTAAAAGCCTGCTGAAACAAAACGGTCTTCAGCCCCCGCCGAAATACCGCCAAAGAGGGAGCAGTTCTCAGCTCTAAGGGGAGGGCATTCCAAAGTTGGGGGGGCCACCGTTTCTCATTCACAATTCCCACGTGGTCTCTGCATTTCCTCCCTCTCCTCTCTTTCTTCCCAAATCTGTTACCTGCCCTTCAGGCAGTCCAGTCCACAGCAACTCCCCACACGGCGATGCAGCAGCGGACGCACTGGCACAGGCTCCGCTGCATCCCACGCGCGGGGGGGGGGGGGCTGCAGGCCCAGTGGGTCAATGCAGATCTGCACCAGCTCTATAGCTGGTACAAACCTGCATTGATCTGGGAAGGCAAGATCAGGCCAGGGAAGGAGGTCAGGATTCACCATGTGCTGCCATCAAACCCACCCTCTCTTGGGCCTGATGATCCTCCCATCTCCCCACGCCATCACTGGTTCTACCCACCCTCCTCCAGCCCCGTACCACCCCTTGCACAGTGTTACCTGCTCCGGCAGGCCTTCGACCATCCACCGGTGTGTGGGAGGCCTGGCAGCACATATCAGCAGAGGCTGCTTTGGGACTGCCATAAAACAGCATCCACCCACATAGCACATGTTACGCCAGCACTCAGCAGGCACAGGATTGCAACATCTGGCTTGAATATTTCCCTGCTGCTTCTTACCTCCTTGGATCAGATCATGCCTTACCTCTTCTCTATGGATCCGAGCTGTTTTGCACACAACAGGGGTCAAAGAGGTGTTTTGAAAAGGATGTACAGGGCAGAAGATTTAGCCGAGAGGGTTAATGCCTCCGTTTGCCCGAAGATAACACCTGAAGATCTCAAGGTCGTGAGCTCGGGACTGCCGGAAGTCTCTGTGAGCAGCAGACCTTGGAAACTGCGACTGATTACAAGCTGAGTTTCAGCTGCCTCGTGGGAGGAGGAGTGTGCTGAAATCAGCTGCATCTCTGGTGGCAGCAGGGAAGCCTCATCAGCCAGCAGACGACAGACGGGTGGCTAAAGAAAGAAGGCTAAATCCAGAAAGAAAGATCTGTATGAGTGTGGTTCTTGGAAGATAGAACATTCTGTAAATTGTAAAAACCTTTGGGTTTGTGAGAAAGTCTGCCTATGTAAACCGCCTTGAGTTCAATCATTAGAGAAATCTAGTGATCTTAAGAAAGGCGGTATATAAATAAAAGTATTATTATTATTATTATTATTATTATTATTATTATTATTATTACATCCAGTGGTGTCATTCAAATGATTTAGGAACAGGAACTCACTTTTGATTGGCACTTGTGGCGAGCCAAATTCAAATGTTGAGAAAAAACAACAACAACCTGGAACCAGCCACGGAGCCTGTTAGGATCCGGAACGCCCGTTCTGGTCCGTTCCCCCTGAATGACATCATTGTGTACATCCAACAGGGAAGCCCAACCAATCAGTGGCTCCCTGCTATGTGATAACATTGTTTATACCAGTGCACAGGTATGTCCCCAAATCCATGAATTCCATATCCATGGTTTCACTTATCCATGAATCGGGGGGGGGGGGGGCTTACCTTCCTTTATGCTCACTTTGGATTGCTAAAATATCTTCTTGCTCGGGAATGGGGGCAGGAGAAAGCTCTGTAGGTTCCCTCTTATCCAGGTATCAAGGGGAATTCCTGGTTATAACATCCACTTTGGCATAATCTTTACACATGTGCCAGCAACATGGGCTCAGACAACACCAGCTTTTCTCATTGCCCATTCTGGTTATCAGTGTGATACAAGCTGGTGGATTATCACCCATGTGAAGGTCTGTGCCGGTTGCACAAAATTGGTTGTAATTCACAGCCAGACGCTGCTTTGACAACTTGGCAAGTCATCATGCCAGAGAGAGACTTTGGGCCAAAAGAGATGAATAACAAATCTGGAAGCTTAAGATTAGTTGAGTTATGCAACTCTGCATAAGAGTAAGGAAAAAAAAACGTGTTTTTCAGGGTTCTTCATCTAGCTTCATAACAAGTATAATTGGGGAATGTAAATTGGCAATTACAGCCTTTGGTCTCTATTTCATCTGTTTTATATTGAAAGATTGACTTTATTTTTTATAAAACATTATAACACAATAGTTGCACACCTGCTGGAGACCTCACACATTACTACTCGAGGGGAAAGATTTAATTACATTTTCTGCCTATTAGAAGAAAAGCTTTTTGAGATTTAGCATCCTCTTCAGTAACATTCTTTACTCATCTCATCACGGCTTGTCAAATCCACTGTGTTAAATCTGTTTCGCTTTCTGGTATGATTTTTCTGTCGACAGAGTTATTATCAGATACTGATCTCAGTAGAGAACTGGAATCTGTGGGAAAACTCTAATGCATTTGGGGGAAAAAAAAACACCCTCCATAGATGCTGACACAGCACAAGTAAGGCAGTTGGCATATCTACCCCTCAGACTCCAAGTGTTACAACAGAGGTTTTCTCTCCTCAGGGAATCCTGGGAAGTGTAGTTCTGTGAGAAGAGCTAAAGAACTCTAGATCAGTGGTTCTCAAACCTTTTAGCACTGGGACCCACTTTTTAGAATGACAGTCTGTCATTTGGGTATTATAACCAGAATATCTGTTCTGTTAAACAAAAACAAAGTGCTGATAGCTGTTTACTGGTATACAGTAATACCATCTATACCAGTGGTTCTCAAACTTTTTCACACTGGGACCCACTTTTTAGAATGACAATCTGTCCGGGACCCACCAGAAGTAATATCATGGCCAGAAGTGCCATCATTGTGACCCCAGAGCCTGCTGCTTTCCTGAGAATGCAGAAATACATTGGGTTATTTCTCAGTCGTTTTCCAACTGCAAAGTGAATCAGAAAGAAAAAAAAGCCTATTTACAAACTTGACAAAAGCAAAACAACAACATAGTCCTCCCCCTTTCCAGTATCCCATCTTCCCATACTTTCAATATGGCTGCTCTAGGTGCTTCACGACCCACATCAAATTGGCTTGCAACCAGTGATGTCATTCAGAGGGAACGGACCAGAACGGGCGTTCCGGATCCTAACGGGCTCCGTGGCTGGTTCCGGGTTCCCGACAAGTGCCAATCAAAAGTGAGTTCCTGTTCCTAAATCATTTGAATGACACCACTGCTTGCAACCCACTAGGTAGGTCCTGACCCACATTTTGGGAACCACTGCTCTAGATAATTTCCATACTCCACTACAGTTCTCAGATTTCCTTAGAGATGTTTGTTGCTATGTAGGAATAATGGGTTTAAAGGTGGTAGTCCCAAAGACTATACAGGATCAGGGCTAAGAAGGAATTTTACAAGATCAGGTCTAGAATACCATTATGGCCATTATATGTCGATCCAAAGCATACAGAGTTGGGAATATATTGTGCATGAATACTGCACTGTGATTGGGAGTGGCAGTGGATGCCTCATTGCTAAAGGTATATAGCAGCACCGATGTGCATCCAATCAGTGTCTGTGGTTGGCTAGTATCATTATTTGAAATATTTTTGGTTCCTGGTCTAACAAGGGAATCCATCATATTAAAAGCTTTCATACAAAGGACAGCTTGCAGGATTGATAGCCCAATCCTAAGTAAGGCCGACATAGCAGGGCTGTATCCTAAAGCCCATTAGGAGGCAACAGCAGCAAATTGCAGGACAAGGGGAGGTTTTCCCCTTGCACCCGTGTAAGCCCCAACCAGCCCTATGGGGCTGCTCAGATCTGCGCCTGCTGTTTTGCAGGCACAGGTCAACATGCACAGGAGTGGCCTGAATCGAGGCCGCCCTGGCCGGGGACAGGGTTTAGGATTTGGCACTATGGCCATCCTGCATCACCGCCCCTGTTGCCGCCCACTGCACTGCCCAGTTATGCCCTCAACAAGGCTCTGTGCTGACCAAGCCCCGCCAACGCTCAACCGGCACAAGGCCGGCACTGCTGACGGTTGTGGTGGCGCCGAGTGTTGGCACTGCTGCTTGCACCAGTCCAGCACCATACCATCAGCACTGATGCACTTGACGGCATGTTTGCGATAGCGCTGGACAAGGGCAAGAGTGTAGCGCCAGCGTAACACAGTTATAGGATTGCGCTCCAAATCATATTGGCAAGAGAGGATTCAGTGTATTATAATGCCAACATCTAGATTTGCTAATGAATCCTTTATTATGCAGATGATATACATAGCATTGTGCAGTGAGTATTAAAGGTGGAACAAAAACAGCCAGCATAATGGAAGACATTGGCCTGTCTTTCTCATACAGCAGAAGTCACACGCATTAATATTTAGCAGAGTGAAGTGCAATGGCAATCACTCTCAATTTCACTCATTTAAATTGCTGCAGAAATCATGAAGTGCATGTTTACATATTTGGAAAACATTTGAGTGAAAAAGGAAACACCGGCACTGTGGCAGCTGAGTAGCACTAATTGCTTACAGCCGTTTCCTGATGAAGAGAGACAGCCAGTCGACAGAAAAAAGCGGTATGACTAATATTAAGCAGAACTGTGCCCAGAAATGCAAATCTATCTCTCAAGATGCAGTTAACACAATTGGGGGCAGGGAAGCAGTCAGCTCCACCTTTGTATCTGTAGCATAGCTGGGGAAGGGAAATGGTTAAGTACTGCTGGTGTGGCAATGCCCCATGTAAGCTGCCCCTCCCACTCCCTGTTGGAGTCATTCCGTGCAATTACAGCAATGCACAGGAGACTCCATTTGGTTCAATGAGCACCTGCGCATTGCGGTTACTGTCCAGAATGACTGTCCATAAGTGAGTGAGAGGAGCCACTGACATAGAGCATTGCAATGCCTGCAGTACTCACTGTTCCCCCGCCCAGCTATGCTACTGCTTTGTATATGACAAAACTGTGTGTAGCACAGAGAACTATAACATCGTTTTCTTTCCTGTTGAATGTGTGTTTTAATTTGTGGGCCTGAATAGACCTGAATTATATTACAAGATCTTTAGTTATTACTCCATAATGACTGATGTTTGCAAATTAATTTCAGAACATGTGGATTGGCCAGTTTTAATTATTGGCACTTCCATTTTAAATGATAAGAATGATTAATTATTTTGACGCATTCTAATTACTAGACTATTGTTGTCATCATTGTACCTTTCTATATAGACTAATGAAATATTATGAAGCCATCTAATTACAAGACTTTATTACAGTCTTTCATTTTTATATCACTTTTTGATCTTATTCCATTTCCTTGGCTTATGTCCTTTAGGGCCCAATCCGATCTAACTTTCCACCACCAATGTAATAACAACGCAGCCCTCAGATAAAGGAGCAAATGTCCCCTCACATTGAGGAGGTCTCCTTAACTGCACCTCCCAAAGCAGGATACAGCATCCGCCCTGTTGGCACAGTTACGTCAGCACTGGAAGGTTGGTTAGGATTGGGCCCTTAATATATATTTCAGACAAATTATATGATGCTAGAGGACCCTATTATGAATGCTGAACTGGAAGAAAATATGTCTGTTTAGAACAACGGACAAATAAAAAAATTACAGGCTTGGAAGCACTTTCTGAAGCATAGCCTTCATCTAGACTAGATCTAGATTAGATTTTTGCAATGCGACATCTAGATTATTGCTAGGTGACATCTAGATTAGATTATTGCAATGCGCTCTACGTGGGGCTGCCTCTGAAGACGGTCCGGAAATTACAACTAGTACAGAATGCGGCGGCTCGGGTGGTTGCTGGGGCACATCGGTTTGACTCTGTCGAGCCGTTGCTTCAGCGACTACACTGGCTGCCGGTTCTGTTCCGGGCCCAATTCAAGGTGCTAGTTTTGACTTTTAAAGCCCTTTACGGCTCGGGTCCGGGGTATTTGAGGGACCGCCTCCTTCCATAAAATCCAACCCGTACTCTTAGATCATCTGGGGGGGCCCTTTTGACTATGCCGCCACCAGGAGAAGTGAGAGGGGCGGCGGCCAGGAAAGGGGCCTTCTCAGTGGTGGCCCCCCAACTCTGGAACACCCTCCCCTTAGAATTGAGAACTGCTCCCTCTTTGTTAACATTTCGGCAGGGGCTGAAGACCTTTTTATTCCAAAAAGCTTTTAACTGTTGACAGGCTGGCTGGCTGGCTGGTTTGTTACATTTTTATATTTTATTTTATGATCCACTAGGCTTGTTGTTTTTAAATTGTATTGTTTTTGTTTTAATTTTGTTTTATTGTATTGTTTTAATATTGTTTTTAAATTGCTTTTTAATGTTAACTTTTATATTGTATTTTTATATTGTAATGCCGCCTTGGGTGCCTCCGGGCAAAAAGGCGGGATAGAAATCTAATAAATAAAAATAAAAATAA
>JAJKFI010013623.1:0-14921 GCA_029204185.1 Lerista edwardsae
ATAATAATAATAATAATAATAATAATAATAATAATAATAATAATAATAATAATATTTATATACCGCCTTTCTTAGGTCATTAGATTGCTCCTCTGATTTTAACTCAAGGTGGTTTACATAGGCAGGCTTTATTCATAAACACAAAGGTTTTTACAAATTACAAGGAAGTTCTATCTTTCGAGAACATACAGATGTTTGCCTACACATACACAATTTGCCTTCCTGCTGGCTGATAAGCAGCTTCTGCTCCCACTAAGAAGCGGCTGGCACAGCACACTCCCCTCTCACAGCTCAGCTCTAATCAGTCGCAGTTTACAAGGTCTGCTGCTCACGGAGACTTTTGGTGATCCCAAACTGGCGACCTTCGGATGTTATCTTCTATTCAGGCAAACGGAGGCTTTAACCCTCTCGACTACAACCTCCTGCCTAATGGCTGCATCCCAACTCCACCCCCCTCTCTAGGCCAGCACACCTGCTGGCATGCCCACCCCCACCCAGAAACATCCTTGCACCAACCGAACTCAGCTGGGACAGGAGTGGCATACCGGTACCTTGGGCTGGCACTGCACTGTCAACTCAAGCTGCTTAGGTTGACGCTGCAGCAGCAGTGCCGGCATACACATGCTTTACGGCCTGGGCACAACAGCATGGGGCCGATGCAAACTGCTTGTGTCGGCCCAAGGAGGAATTATAGCACCCGTCATTGTGCAGTTTTAGTCATAATTTCTTTTTAAATGCATGATCAATATTTTTTAAAATGGCATGAAAGTAGGAACTATCACACCTCAGGAGAATCAATCGCATGCAAACAACCCCTCATAATTTTAAACATTTACATTCAACAGTTACTATTTACTTGAACATATCCTAAGGTGGCAACCTTATGCACACTTACCTGGGAGCAAGCTCCTCTAATACCTCTATGCAAATATGCATGAGATTATTTGTTCAGTTATCCCTCTGCTCCTGCACATGAAACAAGGTTCTTGTGCACAAAAATCTGCATGGAATCTTGAGTTGGCTTTGTGCACGTACAACACGTCACTCATAAAATTGTCAGTGCCTCATCATTGTGCAGTGTTTTCTGCATGCGCATGCTCAACTGCACACAGCACAGCACAAATGGCTTCCTTATTGGTATGCATTATACTAGCATGGCAAACAGATTGAGCCATAAATCAGGATTTCTCAGGATTGCAGCTTGCCTCCACCAGGAATAGACTGGATGGCCTTAGGCCAGTGTTAGTCAAACTGTGGGTTGGGACCAGTAGTATCATTCACAAACGAGCCGCCGGAACACGAGGCGGGACTTACCGCCTGATTGGCTGGCCATTCGTGACGTGTTGCTGCCTGCCCGACCGCTGCACGGGCACCCCTGACTTCGGAGGGGGTGCCCGCTTGCCTGGGGGGCGCGCTGGGTGCCTAGGCGAGCTGCGGAGGGGCGTGCCACCCAGAGGGAGCCCCCGCAGCGGGCGGGCAGGCAGCAACGCGTCATGGACCACCTGTCAATTAAGCAGTAAGTCCCGCCTCGCGTTCCGGCGGCTCGTTTGTGAATGACACTACTGGTTGGGACCCACTTGGTGGGTCACAACCTGATGTCTTGTGGGTCGCAGAAAGCTGGAAGCAGCCATCTTGGAAACTGCAGACCTTACTCTTATATTGTGAGCTTAACAGTTTGAATTTTCAAGTGGAATTTTTTTTAAAAAAATTGTTTTTAGTTCAGTGCTTTTACACAATATTTTGTCCTAAGCTTGCTTTCTGTCAGGGATGTTTCACGGTTGTACAATTGTTGCAGTCCAAGAATGCCAATTTGCATTTCAGGAGTGTCATTTTATTATGTTACAAGGAAAGCATTTCCTGCTTGATGATGTCACTTCCTGCCGCAACATCATTTCCAGGTTAATGACATCACTTCCGGTGGGTCCCAACACGAGTGCCATTCTATAAAATGGGCCCCAGTCTAAAAAGTTTGAATGCCACTTGCCTTAGGCAAATCACTCTCAGCCCCAGCAGCAATACTGGGACAATAATACTTCCCTTTGTAGGACTGCAGTAAGAGCAACATTGTACAAAGTACAGTGTGTTTACGGTAGCTCTGTGTCTTTGCCGTTCATAAAGAACACCTCTGTTGACATGAGGGAGTACAGGATCAGATTCTGATGATGCAGGAGCCAAGCCATGTTTCTAATTATAATAATTACCACAATTAGCGGTTGAAGATGTTGTGATTCAAAATATTAGGTCTTGGTGATTTTTATTAAGATGAGGCTGTTAATTGGACAATTAGTCCTTGCTGAGAGGGTACATCTGATTTAAAAGGATTCCAGCTGCAAGGGAAAAGAGCTGAGCTAAGCTGAGCTGAACTAAGGCAATGGATGTGGGTTATTTTAAGAGGCCTTGTTCCTGTTCATTTCAAAAAGTCCCGGTAAATGTTATATAAGAATAGCAAAAAGAGAGCAAAAAGAAAAAGCCCAAGATACACTCAAGATACACAACTGTCTGATTAATAGTATGGTACTGAGCAGTGATGTCATTCAGGGGGAACGGACCAGAACGGGCGTTCCGGATCCTAACGGGCTCCGTGGCTGGTTCCGGGTTCCCGACAAGTGCCAATCAAAAGTGAGTTCCTGTTCCTAAATCATTTGAATGACACCACTGGTACTGAGATATAGAATACTAGGATTTATTTTTTTCTCATATTGTCCTGGAAAGAAACTTGAATGAAGCAATGCAGATTTTTTACCAAAGATATGAATCTTGCGTGATGGATTAGCATTAGTAGGATTGATTTCCTGTATATAGGAGGATCTTCCCCACCTTTAGAATGAGAAAATTATGATGAATTAGCATAGATAATGGCCCAGTGCTATTTTGTCCATTTCACCTCCTGATGTTTTATGATTGCCTAGCATGTAAGCAGGGCTGGAACAATTTGCCCCGGTGCCCAGGACAGTGATGTCATGACTTCGCAGGAAGTGTCATGACATCACTTCCAGGTTCTCCCCGGAGCAAGAGGCGCATGCTGTGGCAGCTCCGTGTGTCCCATTCCTCCAGCGAAGAAGGAGTGGGTCACGTGAAGCAGCGGCCAGGGCCCCCTTCTCCAGAAACCCAGCAGAGGGGATGCTGGCCAATTCACACACTCTGCTCCTTCTCCTCTAGAAGCTCCCAGCCTCCTGGAGTAGGAATGGGGTGCATGAAACATCTGCACTGCGCGCCTCCTCCATAACTACAGCAACGTCTGGGAACAAGTGCCGGGGCAGATCCTAGGTACATCCTCAGGCTTCATTTGAGGTAGAGCTCAGGATGTAATCTTATTGGCTTAGGAAACTAGCCCATTCCTTCCATTCACACAGGACATCTTCGGAAAGGAGATTTAGGATTGACCAAGGACTGTGCAACCAATTTCTCCATCCTATACAAAGAACCCAAGATGTCAGGGAGAAGGATTTCAGCCTAGCCTCCTCTCTGACAGTGCTAGTTGTCTGTGTGTAGGATTTGGTGAAGGAAGCATTTAGTCATCCAAGCTTGCAGTTTTACTAGGCAGACACAGGTGGATCATCTCAGCAGCTGTGTCCAAGAGCAAGGCTTCAATTAACAAGGAGCATTTGCTTTCATTGCAGAGAGACCCGAATAGAGCTTGTCATCCCAATTGTGTTATTATCTGAGCCAGGTATTAACACTGAGGTACATGATTCACATTCTCATTTTTTTAATGCTATTTCATGTTTTGCAAAAACGCTATTAAAGTTTGCTCTAAACATCTAATACCAGGAATGGGTTGGATCAATATCCCGCAGTACAACAGAAGTATATTTTCTAAGTTGCTTTTGGTATTTAATCTGAGATCCTGATTTATAGTACATATTTCTGCACAGTTAAAATCAGACCACTAGAACAATCTGTGTGCAACATTAAGAACGCAATCCTAACCTGGAATTAGGCTGGCACAGTCAGGCCAGCAAAGTTTGGCTGGCACAAGGGCCACCGTAAAGTATGTTCAGACCACTCACGGAGTCAGAGAGGCCATCACACAGACGTGCGTCATCCTTCCTGACTCCTAGAGTGGTCCAAATGTGCTTTACAGTGGCCCTTGTGCTGGCCAAATTTTGCTGGCCTAACTGTGCCGGCCTAACTCCAGGTTAGGATTGCACTCTAACATTGTGCTACCTCACATGTGTATGCAGTACCATTGCCAAATTGCCTAGAGTGAATTCCTGCACTTGACCCCCCCCCCTAGGTGCTACTACTTACATCAGTATTGAGGATTTAGGGGTTAGCCTGATCAAGTGGGTTCCCAATGAGCATGAAATCTCAGCAAGTGCCTGATCTGGTCATCCTGTGATGTCCCTCCCACATACGTATATTCATCATGTAGCATATGCAACATCAGCTGAACGCTTGCACATGTAAATCACCACCAGTAGAATTTTCATATCACCTCTGTTTATGAAACAAATGCTACATCACACTCCTTTCTAGAATGTCAAAACATCTCCTTAGCTCAGACTTTCAGTACAGGTCCAAACTGTTTATACACAGATTTGGGACTTGCTAAGTCCAGATTCAGAACCTGGGGTGCAGACCGGCCCTGTATCCTCCAGATGGGAAAGCTCTGCTCCGATCCTGTCTAGAGAGTGTTCTGAGGCCGGGGGAGGCTACACATGGCTTCCCGCAAAATGCCTTTTAAAGGCATAAAAAATCACTTTCAGTTTTCCCCCCAAAAAACCAGAAGTGACTTGGGGTTGTTTTTTTTAGATAGCATTCTGAAGACTGGGGAAGCCATAAACAGCCTTGCCAGGCCTAAGAACGCCCTCTGGATGCTACTGAAGCACAGCTCCTGTCATGTTTGGGTATCCTGACCTGCCGCTATGTTCATCCATAGGTCTCGGCATTCATGGGTCAGTGATTAATCAGCTTAAAAAAATTATTTGAGTGACAGCACTGATCATTATCCAAGGAGAAGTGAATGTGAGAAAATAGAAAGAGCCACCACCTGCATAAATGATGATTGTTATTTCGTATTTACATCAAAAGTTACTTAAGGGTACAAGAAAACAAAGCACTAAAGTCTCCTTGATGAGATATGTTCTGAAGAACTCCAAAAGAATGTCTGTATATCAGATCTCTGATTCCTTCTTTCTCTAACTTTTTTATCTCACACTGGAATTATTCATGGAAACTTGCATCCAGTTAAAATTGGCCTAAATGCCCTCCCTTGAAATTATTTCTTTTGCAATCCTTTTTGTAACCCATTTCTGCATTCAGGAGATGAACATCGGTGGGGCTTTTTAATCACTGTGTCTAATGATGCAAGTAGCATAAACAAAACCATTCCTTGGACTGTGCCTCTCCCTCCTTGCAGAATTATCAACTGCCCTGAAGAGGAAGAGGAAAAGGAAAAGAATGAGAAGCCAGACCGCCAGGGCTGAAGTGTGACTTGGACATTAGATATAAAACACTGAATGTGTTGGAGAAACAGCAAAATAAAAACATGAGGAGAAAAAACTGTATGCAACAAGGCCTTGATCGTCAGAATCTTGAATGCATCATAATTGCCCTTGAGTCAGTGGCGTCAGTTTTATGAAACAGGCTACAATGAAAGACCCAGAATGGAACCCCCCCCCCAAAAAAAAATGGTTACATAGGTTAAAATTGTTTAAATGGTCTTGTATTTTTTGTATTTTTTATTTTTCTGCACTCGATCCAGGGGATAACAGTTGTATTTGTATATTGTATTTTTATATTGTTTTTTAATCACTGTTTTTAAATTATGATGTTTTTATTCTGTTTTTTAACTGTTTTTTGTATTGCCGCCTTGAATGCCTTTTTAGGCAGAAAGGCGGGGTAAAAATCTTTAAAATAAATAAATATGTCTCTAAGAAGGGCCCATGAGAGAGAGGTGCAAGGGGGTTATTTGTATCTGGTCCCAGGGTCAAGAAGAGGACCCAGGATCCAAAGGAGGGGGTCCATACATTTCCTGGGATCTAATGTTTTCCAATCTCACCTGGACTTGCTGCCCAAGTGGTGCTACAATGGGCATATGGCAGTGGCTGATGCTGCAAGCCACAGGCGCCAGGCTGAGAAAAGCATACAGGACACTCTTAAGACAGTACAATTCTGGGAAGAAACTAGCCTGTTTCCTTTGCTTTGTCTGGTTCAGTTCACAGACTGACTTGATGTGAAGGCTCTGCCCACAGTGGGGTCGTCAAATCCCCCATATCAGTGTATCAGCATGAGCCCTGGGTCACATCTGATGTCCTTCATCAAATCTAGTAGGAGCCTCAGGGCACAATCCTAACCAACTGTCCAGCACTGACATAACTGTGCTGATGGAACATGTTTTGCATCTTGCACTGGATCAGTAGTCACAGAGACTGCCTCAAGGTAAGGGAATGTTTGTTCCTTCACCTCAGAACTGCATTGCCCTTACTGGGGTGCTGGAAAGTTGGTTAGGATTGTGCCCTGAGTCTCAGAGGATATAGAAACCTTGAGGGGGACAATCTGATCAGGATCATAGTGGGGGAGAATTAAAGGCCCCCTGCCTACATTCCACAGCCCAACCCCAGATCATACACCATCACTCCAGGTGTTTGACCCTGAAGTAGTGTTGTTCAGTAATGTAGGGGCGACCGTGTCAGACTGCCAGATCCAGGTTTCAGTCACTTCTCAGCCACTTCTCAGTAAAAAATGGAAGATGCCATTAATCTTCCTGATGCATGACAATCAGTGAGGTCTGAGTGACCTTGGAAAGTCAGCCCCCATGCTGTTGAATCTGTATTGTTTCTTTTTGATTGTGCTTAACAAACAATTGTATGTGGATAATCCTAACCCGGTGTTGTGCCAGCACAATGCTCTTGTTGCAAATGTGCTGTAAGGCGCATCTGCACTGCAGATTCAGTTGTTGGACCGGTGCAGGCAGCAGCCTGCCCGCTACGCTAGCTGTGGGCTGGCTTGGTTCTGCCAGTGCAGGCCTGTGCCGAGGGCGTGCCAGAAGCGGGCAGGAGGTGTAATCGAGCGGAGGGAGGGCAGACCCATGGGAGGAGAGGGGGCAAATAGAGGACATGGCCATTAGGCTGCATCCAGTCTCCAGGCTATCCCCACCTGGCTGCATGGACTTGCGCCTGCTATGTTGCGGGTGCAGATCCAAGCAGCCCCATAGGGCTAACTGAGGCTTACCCTGGGGCAAGAGCACTGTGAAGGGAACTGTATCCTCCTCCCAGCCTACGCTCAAAAACAGTGGAAGTCAGCTGGCCTGCCTGTTCCAATGCAGGTTAGGATTGTGCTCTAAGATGCACATTTCACTCCTGCTTTCTGATTGTACTTCCAGTTCCATTGCATGGATTCCAGGCCTATGTATGTGTTACCCTCAGTTTCAAAGCTGGTAGAATAAGGGTCAGTGGTTCAATCTGTCAGTTGGTTTCTTATATTTAAGAATTGTGTTGTTTTTTTCTTCAAGAGATTTAACTGAAAATCATTTAATCCTGCCAGCATTGGCTCAATGAGGACAGGCACCCATTTAAATTTCCACAACCCAGGAGAAAATCCCAGATATTGACAGTGGCACTTTTGTGTGTGTGTGAAATGTCTTTTCCAATTAAGCACTATACATATCCCCCATTAGTGTACTTAAAGGGAGTGCAAGATGGTAGATAACCAAGCTGTGGTTTCAATTTGAATAGCGCAGCAGTTTGAAAATTAAGCTCATGAAAGATAATGGGGGTGATCCATGGGTAGGATTTCAGCTGTACGGCCAGAGGTGACAGGCTATTTGATGAACAATTTACGGAGTGTCTCCTTTTCTAACCATGGGCATTCCAAGCTCATTCTATTAACCTTAATAGGTTTGCTTTCAAAGTGTTTTACTTGGAAGATTAAAATGTAAACTCCATCATATGTCAACTGAGGGGCACCTAAGCCAGTAAACCAGTTGCAGTGCATTCATCAGAGTTTGCATATGGAAGGGAATGAAGCCAAGTTTTATATGATGGGTAGCTCCAGTGTATACAGGGTGTTTCAGTCTTACATTGGATTACTATATCCTAGTTTGCAGAGTGGCCCACCAGAGAAGATTTCACTAAAGAATAAAGACTCGGGACGCAATCCTAACCAACTTTCCAGCACTGGGGTAAGGGCAATGCAGCTCCGAGGTAACAAATATTCCCTTACCTTGAGGAGGCCTCCATGACTGCCCCACAACTGCAGGATGCAGCACATGCCCCACTGGCACAGCTATGTCAGTGCTGGCAAGTTGGTTAGGTTTGTGCCCTTACAGTCTTGACTGCAGTTGTGTAAACACTTATCTAGACTAAACCTAACCTGGAGTTAGGCCAGCACAGTTAGGCCAGCAAAGTTAGGCCATCACAATGGACACTGTAAAGTATGCTTGGACCACTCTCGGGGTTAGAGAGGTCAGCACACAAACATGCGCCAACCTCCCTGACTCTGGAAGTGGTCCAAACACACTTTACTGTGTCCCTGCTGCCTGCCAAACTTTACCGGCCTAATTGTGCCGGCCTAACTTCAGGTTAGGATTGCGCTCTAAGCCACACTGAACATATGAGACTTCTGAATAAACATATATAGGATTGTGCTGCTGGCTCCATCTCCTATGGTTAAACTAGACCTTGACCTACATTCTTTCAATGTAAGCTCTTTTTTCATTGTTAAAAATAGCATTTGGGGCACTGGAACAGCAGGTTGAGTCAAAAGCTCAGTCCTAAGTGTGTGGGATTCTCTGAGGCCCTGCCCAAGAGGAAGAGCAAATTCCTGCTCCTACTTCCCAGTAGCAATGCTAACTGCATGATGGCAGGTGTCTTGTGTTCTAAGACAGTGGTTCCCAAAGTCCTCAAAGGGAGAAAGGAACCACTTCAGTATTATTATTTTTTGGAGGGGGGGGCTGCAGCAGCAATGCAATCCCCAGGATCACACTGCTGCTAGGGATGGGAGGGGATTTTTACACTTACCAGCCTCCAGCATAGGGTCCTGGGGGTTTGGCGAGTCCTGCAGAGGGTTCCTCAAGCCTCCAAACATGGTTTAAAAATGGGCGCTTCTAGTTTGCGATGAAAACAGGAAGTGCCCTTTTTTTCTTCTTTTGCCATATTTGGAGCCTTGGAGAGCTCTCTGCAGGGCTCCCCAGACCCCCAGGACCCTCCATCTGGTAAGTATAAAAAACCCTTCCCATCCCCAACAGCAGCACAATCCTGGGGGTTGTTTTGCTGCCTTCCCCACCTCCCTTCCTCTTAAAGAGGTTGTAGTCAACCTCCCTGCCCCTTAAAGAGGTTGTGGGCAGGAGGTTGTAGTCGAGAGGGTTAAAGCCTCCGTTTGCCTGAAGATAACATCCGAAGGTCACCAGTTTGGGATCACCGGAAGTCTCCATGAGCTGCAGACCTTGTAAACTGCAACTGATTAGAGCTGAGCTACAGCTGCCTGTGAGAGGGGAGTGTGCTGGGCCAGCCGCTTCTTGGTGGGAGCAGAAGCTGCTTATCAGCCAGCAGGAAGGCAAATTGTGTGGCCGGAAAGAAGACTACACCATGAAAGTACCATCTGTATGTTGTATGTTCTTGAAAGACAGAACTTTCTTGTAATTTGTAAAAACCTTTGTGTTTATGAATAAAGCCTGCCTATGTAAACCGCCTTGAGTTAAAGTCAGAGGAGCAATCTAATGACCTAAGAAAGGTGGTATATAAATATGAGCATTCTTCTTCTTCTTCTTCTTCTTCTTCTTCTTCTTATTATTATTATTATTATTATTATTATTATTATTATTATTATTATTATTATTATTATTATTATTAAAGAGACAGGGAGAAGCGCTTCCCTGGCTGGTGGATTGGAACCCACCAGTTTGGGAACCCCTGTTCTAAGGTACACACACAAATGGCCTCAGGGGGTGGCCAAGCATAGCCTATGATCATCAGAAGGCCCATCCAGCTGAACCCCCAGCACTGGAGGCAGCAATAGTGCCTAAACAGGGAATGAGCGGGGGGGACACCATGGGGGGCATGCTGCTGCTTGCATTGGCCCAGGGAGCCTTTAGGATGGTGCCCTAAGTATGGGAAGGGTCTAATCCTACAGGCCTACCTGCAGAGATTGTGTATTCCACTAAGGAATGAGCACCATGAGAAGTCATTCAGGCATAATTCAGGCATCTGCAGAGTGGCCTGGGAGCCAAGACTTGGTTCTTTTCTCGAGTTGCATCAGTAGGGAGGAGTCATGCTTCATTCCCATACCAGGATCACCCCCTTCTCTGGGGGCAATTAAGGGTGCAATCCTAACCTGGAGTTAGGCCGGCAGAGTTAGGCCAGCAAAGTTTGGCTGGCACAAGGGACACTGGAAAGTGTTTGGACCATTCTTGGAGTTAGAGAAGCCAGCACACAGACATGTGCCATCCTCCCTGACCAAGAGTGGTCTAAACACGCTTTATGGTGGCCCTTGTGCTGGCCAAACTTTGCTGGCCTAACTTTGCTGGCCTAACTCCAGATTAGGATTGCGCCCTAAGGCTGGTGAGGACACTGGATATTTGATCCTCCCTTGTATCATCCAGTTCCACCACTCTCACCTATGCAGAAATCTTCTTCAATGACCCATCCGTCTTTGCTTCAGTCTATGCCTAGAACTCCCTTCCCAACATCTGTACAGTGCCACACTTTCTCTTCCTCCAAAGCCCACTCAAAACCTACCTGTTCTATGAAGTTTCACTTGAACCTGTTCAATGGGTTTTACTTAAACCCATTGTCATTCCCAACTTAAATATAGCTTACGTACAGTATGTAGCTGGCAACCTTAAACACATCCCTTGTTAGTCTCCTTCACCCATCCTCCCCTTCTCTGCTTCTGCCATCTTCTCACCATTGACATGGAGACTTCCACGGGGCAGGGCCAGAGTCCTGTGTTTTTGGTCATGCGCTTTGCAATAACCATGTCCAAGATTCTCAGTTTCCATAGTCTGGGGACATTACGGCACGCCAGGTAAGGGAACAGGAACTCCATAGCTCTAGGTCCATTAATGTTTTAATTGTTGGTTTTTATTGCTGTTCATTCTTGGCTTTTATTGTCCATTTTACAGTTTTATATGCATTTTGTCCTTTTATGTATTTATAATTGTTGTTAGCTGCCTTGGGTGCCCTTTGGTACAAAGGTGGGATACAAATCAATCCATCAATGAATTGAATATGTGGCCTATGGACAATGGTCATGGGGTACATCTTGGGGTACATTTTAGAATCCAAAAGACTAAAGGCCTCCTTGCCCTGTTCCACTTACTTTGGATTCGGGTGAAGTGTTTGGATTGAGGTCTGAATGGGACGGCAAATTTTGCAAGGCTCCAAACTCCCAAAATCCAGATCTTATTCACAGTGAATTCATTTAACTAACCTTGGGTGATTATGGAAAACTTCTTTATGCTGAAGTACAACCTTCCTCCTCACTAATATCTCTGTAGCTCCTCCTGCCTGATTTGTTTTGGGAGTACTAAACGTCGGCTGCTAATGACATCCATGCATTCTGCACAAATTAACCAGATAATTCTCGCAAAATTAGCTAGGTATGAATAGACTCGTTTATTAGAAATGCAGCCACAAATGCTTTGAGAAGAAACCACATGCCGTCTATCCTCATTAAGTCAATCACATCATTTCATATAACTGAAGGGTAGTTTCAGCGCAATAATGCGGGTTTTGCCCGTTCGTAGGGGACAAATGAATCTTGTGAAAAAATGAACAGTTTCTTATTGTTGTTTTCCCGTTTGACAGGAGAGGAGGGGAATTGTTCCTCTTTGCATAGTGAACACTGATCCAGGGGATACCCTGAAAGGTAATCCCTCCAATGTGGCCATTCTAGTCTTTTAGTTTGGAATATTGCTGCCCTTGCTATATTTATATTGTGTTAATTAGATGTTGCCGCTGCATTGTTATGTTGTATTTTGTTTTTGCATTAAGAATGCTTTTATGCTTTTATAATGTTTTATGCAGTTTTTCATTGTGTGTTTACTGCTTTAGAGCTCTCCACACCCCAGCCCACAGGCTGGATTCTGGGTTTAGGAAAAGCTCCCCCCCCCCCGCACTGTGCTTCCACAGTAGCACAGCTCCATTTCCAAGCCTATCTGCTGCCATGGATGCTCTGGGCAGTCACATCTGCCTGGACATGCTGCTGCACAGCCTTCTGGGATGCTGGGCAACACATGCAACTGCCTAGAGCATCCCTGGCACCAGATTGGCTTGGAAATGGAGCGATGCTGCAGTGGAATAGTGCTGCATGTGGAGGATGGGGAGGGAGGTTTTTTTGGACACAGCAGTCTCTAGTTTGGAGACCCCCTGCTTTAAACTTTGTTGTCTTAGTACATTCATGACTATTGTAAGACACCCTCAGTGCTCCATTGTGGGGGGAGGGAGAAGGGCGAGCCATACATCTTCTATATAAACACATTCATAACTAAACAATACCTGAGAGGGTGCCATTCTGCTACCTGGACCCATGCATTGGGGTTGCATGGTGGCTTGAGCATCATCGTCACTCAACTAGTTCAAGCTTCCCATCACACTGAAGCTGCCTACCTCGCCTCTGCTTGGTTTAGCCTGACTGACTTATTTAATCACTCTTGAAACGGACACAAGCAGAACCAGCTACCCTCAGAAGAGGTTGTTCATTGCACCTCTGCTTGACTATCAACGAAAAGGCTCACCCAGATCTGGGACTCATGCAGAGTGGTGTTCCTCTGAGGGTGGGTAATTATTACTCCTATGTACTCCAACGGTTCAATCTTATTCAAATGTTGCACTGATGGCACATGGATGCTGGCACAATGCCCATTGTATCCTAAGCCTGTCCTAGCAATTACACACTGACAATGCACGATGGTACTCCAGAAAGGGCCAAATACCAAGCCTGTCCTGGCAAAGGAACACTAACACAGTTCTTCCCAGTCACATACACATACACCAGCATCCATGGAAAGACCTCTTGTTATCCTGTTGTGTTGCATTCTGATAGCAGCAGGTCATCATTGTGACGTCAGTGCATCATCTGTGTGGACAATGGGATGTCCAAGGAGCCAATCACTGGATCCAATCAGCCCCAATACTGACATCTAGAGAAGCCTTTAGGGAGAGACACAGGGGGAGAGACAAGTCACAAGGGGAAACCAAACAGCAGTACACAAAGCTGCTCTCTAACCACCCGGCCAAACAAAAGAAAGGCAAAGAGACCTCATCTGGTGTTTAACACCCAAACAGGCACACCTGGCTGGAAGGCTGCAGTACATACACCTATGAGTGGGAGCACCTCATGGGTAAATCACTGGGCTGGCACGTGACACAGGAAGCCTGCCAGAGCAGCCTGCCCAACTAGTCATAGCCAGTGGCCTAGCTAGGGGGGCCAGGGGGCAAGGGCCAGGGGGAGAGACAGCAAAATTGCCTCCTCCCACACTTGGTCACATACCCCTTTCCACTCCGCTCCGCTCCAGGGGCTGCCCTCCTCCTCCTGTTTTTTAAAGCGGAGGGGGAGAAGGGTGGTCTCCAGAGGGTCTTCTGAGAGCCAGGGAAACCACATGTGCCCTCCCTGCCCAAGAAGGCCTTCTGGAGACCGAAAACCATCACTTTCGGTTTTTGGCTGAAAACTGGGACAGGGACAGGAGGGGCAGGATATTGACAGCCACAGGGCTGTGACCATGTTTGGCCCTCAGAACCTCTCCGGTGGAAGGCTGAGGGCATGGGGGGGTGGCACCTGCAAGTGGGGTGCAAATGGCACTGCAAATGATGCCACTGGTCATACCCACCCACTGCCCTGTGGCTGTCAATATCCTCCTCCTGTCCCTCCTGACCATGGCAGCAGAAAACGGGAGGCTCCAGATCACCTCCCAAAGCAAGATGCGGCAGATACTGAAAGCAGAGACCCCCCCCCCCAGCAGAGTCCCACCCTGAGGCAAGAAACAACTAAGGAGTATAATCACAAACTAACGAGTATAATCTGGTCATGATTTGTTATGGTCAGCAACAGGGCAGCATCTGAGATATAGGGCCCAATCCTACACTGGCATATCTCAAGGATGGGATTGGCCCTTAAAAGTTAAGCTTTGATGCAGATGATCAATCAATCAATCAATCAATCAATCAATCAATCAATCAATCAATCAATCATTCTTTATTGCTGTCAAAGACCAGAAATTTGATGCAGATGTTTTCATTCCAAAAAGGATGCTTAGTTCTCATAAGTTTGGAAGGCGCCAGGTGCTTTAGAAGCAGAAGAGATAGACCCTGGGCAGCGCCACCCTAACCTGCGCTGGAACAGGCAGGCAGGCTGGCCTGTGCTATATCCAGCGCAAGTTTGCTGCCTTCTGAGCTCACCGCAGGACAAGAAGGCATTTGTCCCTTTACCCCGCGGTAAGCTCTACCCGCCCCAATAGGTCTGCTTGGATCTGGGCCTGCAAGTCCAAGCATGCCATGATGGCCCAAATCAGGGCCGCGCGGCCCGGGGAAGAGGATTTGGCCGGGTCCGCTCCACCCCCTCCCCAGGCTGCTCTACCCATGGGAACTACCTCCCCTCCCACTCCCACTCAGAAAAGTCCCTGTGCTGGCCAAACTCAGCCAGTACAAGAGCAGCACATCGGCCAGCCACTCTGGTGCAACTGTGAATAGACTCTGCTGCCTGTGTCAACACAATGTGCCTTGTGCTGGCACAAAAGTGCCTTATGCCACTTTCACAACAGTGTTGGGCCAATGCAACACACATGTGTGGGTCTCAGACTGTGCCCTAAGTGTGTCGTTAGACAGGACTGGTAAGAAAAAAGAGGCAGTGGATTTCTCATCTCAGGCTGCAATCCTATACCCACTTTCCTGGGAGTAACAATGGGACTTACTTCCAAGTAGACATGCATAGGAGTGTGTCCTCAGGAAGTTTATTAATGCTGAAGTCCTTGTTCGTACCAG